>CM056601.1:33657489-33660307 GCA_029721355.1 Tegillarca granosa | reverse complement strand
TAATCGACAATTAATGTATGATTGTATCAATTAATTCGTTATCAGAGGGACTTGTGTAAAAGTAGACATTATGTTTTATCAGCACCATTACCATTAGCTCTTTTCAAGTTTGTATTTTTATTTTCATATATATATATATATATATATATTATATATATATATATAATATATATATTATATATCATATATATTATAGTTTATAAAAAATACTATCTTTTGCTTGTGCACGGTGAGAGTTAAGTTTAAAATGTCGACTCCCTGCTCGTATAAGTACATCGGTGTTTTTTGAGTTTCATTACTTGTGCATGTACAATATTGTCAAGCCATCGACCTACTACTTAATCGTGTATTTTCAGCAGTTGCGGATGTATAAGACAATGCTAATGTTTCATTTTGCTTTCCCTCAGCACAGGTAATGTTTGTTTTCGTGTAAGAATAACCAATTAATCATGGTCACGTATGAAATGCAGGTGCGTCCCCGTGATAGTAACATAACTTTCCATGTTCGTCCTATAAGAATCATGTATTTCTGGGGTGATATAAATTATTGATTGTGTACAAAATATCTTTCTCCGCAAATTAAAAAAAAACAATATAAAGCGAGTAAAAGTAATAGTCCAACGCCCAAGTGCTGTTATAGGCTTTCGAGAGGAGAGAACCAAACAGCCAATCAAGAATTTCATTGTCCTATTAACACGTACTATAAAACCCCAAAATACACATGTTAAAACCGTTTAACGTCATCAATGTGTTTTACTGTAGCGTAAACCCGCACATACAACACAGTGCTCAAAACCGCGGCCTGATAAGATCACAAACAAGTGTGTTTATTAAAAACCGATTAAGTGCTTTAATTGAACATCTATCCGTCGGTTTGGCGGGAACTTGAAACAGCAATTAAAAATCATTCATCATTACTCTATACACTCTGTAATAAAGACGATTGCACCACATTACAGGAGGCAGCAAATTCAATATCGCCACTGTCGTCTTTCTTTCTTTTTTTTTTTCTTTTTTTTTTTTTTTTTTTTTGTTTTGTTTTTTTTTTTTTTTTTGTTTTTTTGTTTTTTTTTTTGAGCATATATTTTATACTAAAGTATAGTTAATGTTATTTTAAGAAATATTTTGTAATAAATAAATATAGAAATCGAATTATTTTTCAATGTTTAAAAAAATATGCTTGTTTTAATACTACATGACTTGCTTTGTCGTTCTTTTTATGGTTAAACAGCCATATTCAATGACAATCATTTTAATTTGTATTATTATTATACACCTAGTCGCTCATTCCTGAAAATGTGTAAATTTTAAGGAATGTTTACAGTATCAAGAATTGAAGTATACCGTTTAATGAATATTCCAAGATTTTTGTAATTATACCGCAATCTATAAACAAACGAATTTCAAAAACCTTTTTTCCTATTGTTGAAAACATATTTTGGAGGCGTTGCAAAGAATTGCGAATTTTCAGTCTCATTTGGATAGTTACTGTAACAGAACAATAAATCTTGACATTTCTTATCAGTTTAGATATAATGGCTGTATTTTGTTCAAAAGTTAGAATTTTACTAAAGGTTTAAATTAAATAAAACCAGTCGGATTACGATTAAAACTAGAATAGTATTCGTAAGTGGTCATCAAATGATCAGAAATGGTTATCGAACAATATGCAAAACAATCGATAACCAATTAATTTATAACACAGGAGTCTGTGTCAAATTAACTCACATAGTAAAACTGTGAAACTCGAATCCTGAGTAAAGCGAAACCCTGTTTACTTTAAATAAAAAAAACATTGTTCAGAGGGCGTTCAGAAGGTCAAACTGTACAATAGCAGAATGTTAAAACACGCTGAATAGCTACAATGGCGTTTTGCATTTGTTAAGCCCCAACATCTTCTTACTTCATCAAATCATAACAAATTACTAACCTGTAGTCAAAAAAATGGAAGAAAGAAAATAGAAGGATAATTAAAAAACCGAAGTACATGTATCCCTTAACGAAATAAATAACAGATTACTCTCAAACGAACCTCATTGTTTTACATGATATTTGGTGTTAGGAAAAGACAAATAATTTAATTTTGCCTGCCATTGCTGAATCAATGAAAATTGTTTAAAATCCTTATTTATTTTGATTACTAAAAATATTTAGGATTTTCTGATATAACTGATTTCCAGGTTATAAGTGTATAGCCATTATTGTTTGAAAATGCATTAGCACCACTTCTTAATGCAATAAACTACTCACTTACTGACCACGAAAAAGTATATAGGATTCAGATTTTTTTTTTAAAGAGTTACAAAAAGCATGAATAACATATGTCTAAAAATTAAAAAGATTGTCATATACACGCAATTGAATCTTTTTTTTTAAAATCGACAAATGATTCATGAATGGGAAAAATATTAATTAAGAATTAAATTTCAGTTTTACGTTGTTATCGGGGTGTAACAACGTGAAAATAATAACAAATTGTGTAAAACTGCGTAGCGTAGCGAAGCGGTTTTAAGCATAATTTGTTATAATTTTCACGTTGTTATACTCTGATAACAACGTAAAAAGTGAAATTCAATTCTTATAATTACGAACCCGACAAACCTGATTTTCCGAAAATCGATATTACAACGTCGCGGCGTAATAATACATTAAATGTTACCTTTAAAAGTCAATAAAATGCCTTGTAAAAAACTATAAAAAAAAGGTTTTAAATTGATAAATTTTATTCATTTTCTTGTTAATTTCAGTCAATATGTAAATGATATTACAATTAAATCCTTTTAGAAAAAAGGCACTATATTATGTCTCGTGACAACAC
>CM056601.1:33377489-33652489 GCA_029721355.1 Tegillarca granosa | reverse complement strand
TATTTCAGAACCAACCAAGTAACAAGAAACGACCAACTACAGACTTCCATATTTCAAACCAACCAAGTAACAAGAAATTGCATGATGAAATAAACATACTTTTTATACATTATTCATAACACAATTTACATAATAAATTATAACCTAACATGACTTTCGAGTCGAAAACTATTCAACCATTGATCATATGAAAAAAAAATCAATACGCGTTTTGTAATGTTACTAAACAAGGTGCCAAATTTTTTATTATTCACGTGCATGTCGCCAAACGATGGACAAAATACTTTTCAGTGAACCGAGTTTTCTATAGCAAAATTTTGTGTAAACAGTTAGTAAGCATCATTTATATATAAATATCACTTGATTTTAATAACTGCGTTATCAGAACCAACATCAACACCAAAAGATAAACAAAACTAGATATTGTCATACATACCGCCATTACGTTTTGCTTCGATAATGCCATTATCCATTAAAAAATCGAATATATTCACAAAATGTTTTAAAATGTTCACTTTTTCATTTTTTTAAAAAATTTCAATTCATTATAACAGTTAGTTACCTCCTGCTCTTTGCTGCTCTGGATGATCTGGCTTTTCGTATACGACGTTCGATTTGTTAAGAGAACATTGTAAGCGAGTAAAGGCAATGTTTTCTATCCAAGTCAAGGCTGTTTTAGCTAAACTTTTCTTGTGCGGTTAGTTCTCGGATGACAAAAGATATTGGACAAACCGTAGAAAACACGAACTTTGATAATCAAACTGACAAACCTTCACACACTTTGATCTGTCCAGGTGGTATTCCAACCAAGAGGCGCTGTGAGCATCTGCTTTACAACACTGCCAACGAAGCCAACACAAAATTTACACCATATCATTTAAAAACACAAAACATTATTAGGTGGGACGAAACATAAATATGTAACCATTGGTAAAACTTTCGAAAAACTCTCGAAACAAATGTAACAATTAACAAAAAAGTTAATAGAACGATATTTGAAAGAAGAACTTTTTGGAATTTTCTTGCTTACATGAAAGGTAACAAGGTTATATATGTTATGTAGGTAAAACATATTCCTAATTAATATTCATCAGTATGCGGAAACCGAGTGAAAACATGAATATGGTGTCCAAAATTAGAACACAAATAAGGTCATGTATACTTTTCTTTTGCTTTCACTTTCGATGAATTTTTTTTCATATTTTCAAGTGCGCAGAATTTGCAATTATTTGATTAAGAAAATAGTTTGATCAGGTTTATAACTTAATGAATTCAACATACCTAAACTTCCTCATGTTAAGCTTATTTCTTCATTTCGTTTACCCGATTAAATGATATTAAGATCACGTGACATGACGTATACATATGCATGTAGTTCGGGTTATCTAGGAACAAAATTTTAGACTAGGTAATACGAAAAACCGTCTATAGACATGGATGACGTGTATTGACAAACTGAATAATTAGTGTGAAAATCATTGGGAGGTGTTCTAAATTTCATCGGATCATTAATATTTTATACATAATTATCATTGATGGCGAATCCTTGGCCTTAGATAACCGCTATGTCTATTAACATTTACGGTTTGCTTTAAAATTATATGAAAACATTTTTTTTCAATTCTCTCTCTCTCTCTCTCTCTCTCTCTCTCTCTCTCTCTCTCTCTCTCTCCGTTTTACAAATTAACAAATCAAACTTTAAAAAAATTTAAATTTAATTTTGATCGATTACCGATCTTGTTGAAAACCATTGAGATTCTCTCATATATATATATATATATATATATATATATATATATATTATACCTCATGTAATTTTCAAGTAATTTGATTGGATAACTAACTGTTTGAAAATAAAATAATATCACCCTTAGATTTACTAAGAATAAAGAATGGCGCGCGTGCTTCAGGGTAATGTAACAGCGCAAAAATTGCTATTTTTTTTAAAGTGATAACAAGGTACCAGGTTTAGAACAAATTCTGTAATATATTATATTTATTAATGTAGATTTTAATTTTTGGTAAACGGAGAACAATTCAAGTCAGACTTTCATCTACAATAATATCAATTATGTAATTTTTTATGTTCAGTGTTTGTATTTTATCTTTCTATCTTTTCTTTCTTTCGGAATTATTTCATTCAGCCTTAATTAAGTCACTAATTAGACAAGATGTAAATGGACTAATCACACCTTGATCTTTATCCATGGATTATCCCATGGTATTTACTTTTAAAATTAGAATTATGGGAAAAATATTTTAGCTGTGTGCTGCAGCAGTAAGGCTACTCACAAGATCCATCAAGTCTATTAAGAAAGCCATGCCCCCTAACACTCGTTTTGAATCTCAATTAGAAAGATCTCGTGTCGAATGTCGGTGGGTTTTCGGGTACTCAGATTCTCCCACCATCCTTTACCTGTCCATTGAAATCCCGTCATTCTTTTTAGTTTTAAACAATATTTTATTTAGCAAATACATACAAAGTAAATATATAAATAAACATATACAAACATAGGGAATAGGATTCGGGAACAAGCCAAGTGCTTATATCAACCCGGCTTCATATCGTTAAATCACAATTTTGGGCCCCTATATATATATATATATATATATATATATATATATATATATATATATATATATATATATATATTTTACCGATAACAAATTTTAGTGCAAGTATTCTTACTATTTTTTATTTACATGGATTTTAATAACAGGTTAAAATCAATAAAATATTTTTTTTTTCAATTTCCTGGTTAAATACCCTAAAAAGGTATAACAAGATAAAACATAGTCAAATATTTATTTATATTTAATATAATGACACTCTATTAATGAATAATTTATTCCTATTTTTTCTCATTACAATACATTTATGGTCATTTCGTTTAATATCATCTGTAATGCAAAGCTTCACAAGATATCTTTTACAAAGTTAATCGATTTTAATGATGTATTAATTTAGGTGTAGACAGAGATGGTGTCATTTTTTTTTTTTTTTTTTTTTTTTTTTTTTTTTTTTTTTTGATCAAAAACAGCTTGTAAACGTACATGTAAACTACACTTGTTCTCTTCTGTTTTACTATGATAAGCTTGGATTAAACATTTGAGCTGATCTAAACCGACTTTCGATATAGTCATTTGACTGTAACAATTGTTGTGATGTTTTCAATTTTATTCTCTTTTAAGATTTTTAAATACAACTAATGAGGTATTAGAAAAGGGACTTCCTTAAGTATTTTTCTATTTGACATTTGGCCAAGCAATAGAGTAGAGATTCTGATCTCTTTGTTGTAATTTATGCAGTTTTATTTATCCGGCGTTATCACTTGTGTTTTAAAAAGTGCATTATTTGGCTACTTGATACTTTAATTTATATTGAGTCAAATTTCAGATAATGTTAAAATAAACAAAAAATATCTGTAGCCATAGAATTCATAGGTAACACCTGTTATTTTACTTGTGTCAATATCGTTAACGTACATTACAGTTACAGTTTAATGATTTAAAAATCGTTACTTTAAAAAAGAATTATTTTTATACTTGTGAAAAATTATGTAATAAATGTTAGAAAAAATGATAATATTATGTTGCAACAACAATTTTTCACTACTGGAATATAGAAATTTATGACTTATTTACACGCACTTGGCAATAGCTAAAAACGAGCGACAACAACAAAACGAAACCACAAATTACAAAACAAAATTATCTTTAATACAACACACAATAATATAAGATACAACACAAGATAAAAGAGAAAGAGACCCAAGTGTTTGTTAAAGTACCACTTCTTGTAGAAAACTGAATGCAATAACCAAATCTAACATATATGAATATCAATCCTATTCTTTTTTACATTCAATGTTAAAAAATTACACTAATTTATAAAAAAAAAAAAGTCAACTAACACGCATTTTAAATTGCTCAAAGAATAATTCTGCATCAGAAAATATTTCAGTATTTTTAGAACGATATTTATTTTACCATACACAGCACAAATTAACAACAAAAACAACTGCATACAAAACAGAAAAATAAAAAAACCAAACGTTACAATAACTGCAAACGTAATAATTACACAGAGACATATCCACATCAACGCCTAACGTAACAAAATATCATCAGCAACGCTGCAACAACGACAAATTTAACTAGGAAAAACAAAAAAGACACACACTTAAAAAAACAAAAAAAAATGATAGACGTAAAACAATAAAAATAACGAAACATGTAATATCAATATCAACAACAACTACAAACAACAACAACACATGTCACAACAATTACATAAACTACTAAGGTAACAACACAACGGCACGTGTAACAACAACAACGAACGAACAGAGACAAACACAACCATACCGGTCCCTTGAAATTCGTTGTAAACAGGCAGTATGTTTAATATGAACTATTTTGAATGGAGTATTAGTTATGTGTTTCTTTTTTAAACTTCATTGTTATTTATTTCTAATTTCTAAAAGAAGCGGTGAAAATGTTTAAAAAGAATAATGCATATCAAAATGAATACAATATATAAACGTATGGATTGAATATACTATAAAGACTATTGCAGTAAGGTAAAGGCTACAAAAATGGCATAACACAACAATGGAAAGAAGACTTCGTAAGAATACTGACAAAAAACTCTAATTTCTCAGTAGAAACCAGGCAAAATGTTGGAATGATGTTTATATTTGAACGCTTTCTGAGACCATTGTTTAAAATCCAAATCCAAACTTTGGATATCTGACTGATGCCCTATATTATTATCAAGTACATTTTAAAATTTCTAAATTAAAAAAAAAAGCGCTTTCAAAAATTTACGTATTTTATCAAAAAAAAAAAAAAAAAAAAAAAAAAAACAATTGATTGACTTAAACTCTATCATGTATAAATAAACACATTTTTATCCTAATAACTTATATTTTATTTTTTGATATATTTTGTTTCCAAGTTATTGAACACAGTAATTTATGTAATTAAAACGTAATAATATACCCGTCGCGTGGTTATTTCTTTCATTTCTACACGATTAATGGATTTTGTTTATTATATCAATCATACTAATGGCAGATTTATATTTTGATCACTTGAGTAGATCAGAAGTCATAACATTTTACGCCCCAGTCTTGAGTTAATTCACTTATTTCAAGGCCGCCATTTTAGCGATAATGAGGGAAACAAGTGAGTGATCAGAGAAAGCCATCATCTTAAAATGGAATTCCGAATACAGGTATAAAAACTCTGATTGGGACGTAAAACACTGTGAGTCTACCCGAATCCCGATTTTGTAACACATTTAAAGATTCTACTAAATATCCCCCATTAAGTTGTATATAGTGGTTGGACAGAAGATGATATATATAAACACCTTTAGAAAACAATAAACATTTTCGCCACGGTTGTTATTTCTTGAATGAAAAAACCGACATAGTAAACTAAGGTGACCATTTAATAATAAAAGAAAACGCCCTAGCCCTGTAATCGCGTGCTGAGGTATCCGCCTCTATTCCATAATTAATCGCCTCGTTGTAGGTAAAATTATTTTAATTTTGGCGTGAAACATTATCTTATACACTTTTGTTGTACCCTCAATATTGAATAAAATCTCAAGATAGTAAACCTTATTTAAAAGACTGAATTTTTTTCAATCATATATTTTATTTGACGTTCTTTATTTGGCATTGTTACAGACCAGCAACCTTTCTGAGACAAACATACGATATGCAACAATATGTTCACCTTTTAAAGGAATTCAAACAGATGATTTTGGATGTATATTCATCCTTATATAACGTCACTGGATATCATTTTGCAATCTTACTTATTTATTTATTTATTTATTTGGGTTTTTTTTTGTTTTATCGGCTATGGCTGAGATTGTTTTTATAAATTTAAAGTAAACGAAGTTTTTTTAATATTCAATAAATATTGATAGAATTGAATTTAATTTTGACTGAAAAGCCTTCATCTTACTAAGTTAGTTTAAACATTTTTTGAAAAATTTCCCCAAAAAATATTTTAGTGGGTGGAAGGTGGACACATACATATAAGTACCTCTTACTTGTAGTTTCAGATTAATGTAAGTAATATTCTGATGCATTCCAAGTACTTAGGGGTAATATTTACTTGGAAAAACTCGTAAGAAAGCATTGAATTACAATATATGAATTAGAAGTCTGTCTGACATTTCAATAACGGAACCAATTATATTCGGCAGGACTTCCTTATGTACCACCAACCACTAAGTTTTATGTAAAATATCTTTTTTTTTACAAAAAAAAATCTTCCAAATCTTTAGTTAGTCATCTGAGGTCATTTCTCTCAAAATTAAAATTTAAAATTTAGTGGAGGGCACAAAAGTTAAATCTTGTATATTTTTAAAATCTAAATCGGGGGAAAATTCCCTAAATTTTTTAGGAATTGTGTCATGTGCAGAATTTTGAATTTTTACAAAGAGAAATATTAAAAATTCTGCACATGACAATTGTTTTTTATGAATTGTTTTACTGTTATTGTATATATGTGACATTGACTACAGTAAGATTAAAACTTGTAATACAGTACTTTACACTTCATTATCCCCACGATTTCTAATTATTTACAACGGTATTTGATAGATCCAGGAATGGTTTCAACAAAAGAAATGTTTTATGAAAGCCCTAAAATGTCGTAAAAGATGTTTAACTATTTTTGATTTAGTAAAAACTATTTGTAATTTAAAAAAACAAATTAAAAGAAAAAGGCAAAAAACGTTAACAACACATTTTTACACTTTTTAGATCCAAGCACCTAGATTAAAGACTGACTTTTAAAAATTTTAATTTAACTGTTAATTAATTTATTTGAAGCTTTTATTCATCCATTAAAAATTGCTGCATCATCTTTTATAACTGAAGACATTATTGACAATTTCAGGGTTTTCAATTAAAAAACAACAATACCACAAGATTACTATTATTCTGATTAGCATATTGGTTACTAAAATGTGTTTTTACGCCCGTCAAGGCCAGTTGGTTGTCAGAATTGGGTTACAGTATGCCCACGTCAAGATTTTTTAATAGAGGTGGTTGATTTTATGCCAAAATCAGGATTTTTAATAAGCAAGTTGGTTGATAAAATAGGGTTGTATGCCTCCGTCAAGACAAGATGGTTGTCTGTTGTTGGAATAGAGATGTACGCCACAATCAAGTTGCATGTGCATGTAATTTTTGGAGCAAGTTAATTGTTGCAATGAGGATAAGTTGACATTAATCTTTTGGGTCCTATAAAACATAAATCATCCAGTAGTTATAGGAATGGTGCTGTATGCTTCACTCAAGACTATTTTATTAGGTAGGTTTTGTGTAAATAGGGTTAATATTATTTAATATTATTCTATGAAGCATATTCATTGCCGGTTAAGAGTCTTGTGCCCTTGTCAAGACGAAATTGTTACAGGAATGGGGTTTTACACCAAAGTCGAATCGAGTTGGTTGACGAAATTGGGATGTAGACCCAAGTCAATCCGTTTTTCTTGTCAGTAAAATGTTTTGTTTTTATGGAAATTCAAGTCTTGGTCAAGGCGATTTAGTTGTCGTAATTTTGGCTTGTCTGTCCCGGTCGAGTTTATTTGTGGTCTGTTAGAATGACGCCGTATGCTGAAGTAAAAAAAAAGTAATATGAAGCAAGATGTCTTACGCTCAAGACGAGATTATTCTTTTGAGCAAGTTAGTGTTTGTTATGGGGTTCTTCTTTTAAGCAAACTGAAGGTGGGATTGTAGGTCAAAGTAATAAATTTACGAATACTTATATGGTTTTCAAGAAAGAAAAAACTAACTAAACAGTGAATTGTTTTCACTCCCTTGATGCTTATAAGATGTTTAATTATTTAATCAATCATGATTCATAAGTTAATCACGATACATTTGTCCAACCTTTCAACTGCAACATGTAATAAAACATTATCCTATCTCGCACAAATTGACAGAATTAAATGTAAATGCTTATAGTAAATGTAACCAAGATCAGAAGACAACAAACAATTGAAAATATGATAAACAAGATATTATAAACAAGATAAACATATAGTGGCGATTCTGTTGTAGATAAATATTATGAAGTTATTATGACAAAGTGACGTCTAGTGGTGTGGTAAATTTAAAAAATAAGATTGGCGTCCCATTCGTCCTTTTTAAAAACCAAAGATTTTACAAAGTGCAAACAATAGTCTAAAATAAAGCGTTATACAAAGTACTAAAATACATTCTACCTTCGTTTATCATACTTTCTTAAGGAGTTGGTCGACAATCTCGCGAACGTTGTGCAAACAATCGTTAGATGCATTCGTTTATTATACTTTGAAAAGAGATGATCAGCATTCTTAAGAACATCAACACTGCAGCGTCTTATAACGTTATTACAATTATGTAAAATCTTATTCCTCCACAAAGCTTAAAACTGTTAGTACAGCTAGGTAAATGAACATGTGATTTAAAAATTATTTAATGTTGAAAAAAAAGAAAAAAGAAAAGAAAAAGAAATAAATGATCATTATTGGTTTGAACATTATCGGTGACTTAATTATCATTATCACCATATCTATCTATCTATCTATCTATCTATCTATCTATCCTTTTAAAAAAAATCTAATAAAACTATTTTTTAAAATAATCTTAAAAGACTGCGAACGAACTAAAATGGCATTTAACAAATTACTTACCTTTCCAATGGAATCGATACACTTATCTATCATCCCTTCGAATGAGACAAGGGCCGCTAATTAATATAATTAAATATGACATTAAAATGCTCGAGTTTTCATCAATATTTAAATTTCTGATGAATTTTTTGTCACGTGATCAGTCACATCGGTAATGTTGATACTATGTATAAAGCTCGAGATCCTATTTAGCTTCCGGGTTCAACGATTGGTGCGATTGTAAAATATTTTAACCAATAAATGACCACGATGTCGGACATGTCGGAAAAGTGTGGGGTAGAGATTGCTAACAACACGCTTTATCTTAATACATGTCTCATAATGTATTACATGATTTAAGTCTTTAATCAGGATTTTTTATAAAAATCAAAGCACGCACTTTAATAGATCATTTGAAACAGGTAAGGCATAAGTACGAATCTCCGGGTCGAATTGTATTTAAGAATGAAACCAACGTACCCGTTATCCAGCTGTGATTTATAGTGCAGGTATGATGATTATGAAAATTTAAAAAAAAAAAACAAACATTCAACTAATTGGTGTTATTGAGATGGACAAAATAAGAAGTATTTTGAATTGTCAATATGAACTTGATGACATGACCTAGATACATTTATTTATCAATATAAATGCACTTGGAAAAATGTCGCACATATACAGCCTTCCGTTATATAATTTATTTATACTTAAATAAAATATTTCATGAATGAAATTATTGTTTTAATCCATGTTGTTTCCGTTTTGTTGAATTACTATAATAAGCCCTTTATTGTCTAAAAGTTATATATGTAATATTTTATCTGTCGAACGGATCACACACACACACACACACACACACACACACACACACACACACACACTGTATCATGCATTTAATGACCTACTGAAATAAATTTAATCTATTTGATACTCATAAATGTATCCTGTTATTAATACATAAATCAATATGAAGTGATTTGTAGAGGAAAACGTTTAATTAGCTAAAATATGTGACGGATTGATAGCTTAATGGTGTTTTACGCCCAGACTATCAGTTCTTGGATTGTGGAGGAAACCAGAGTCCCTAACCCCAGTTCCCCAATCATTCACTAAATTGAATGTACATTCACTTTAATTGTTCCCATTTTTCTCTAAATCAGTATTTTAAAAATTTTAAGTTTTATGAAACACTGATTTATTTTGTTCAAAACAAACCTACACTTAACTATTAAAATGTAACGTAAGGGGCCTGGCACTCTGGAGAAAATTACCGAGCTTAGCCATGCGATCTGGCAAACTCTCTCACACAAGAATCTGCCCAAGAGGGATTAAAACCTAGGTGGTAAGAGGCACTGTGATTCGTAAGCATGCGCCAACTCGGCTACCGAGGCCCCATGTAACGAAAAGCAAGATACATTATTATTATTATTATTATTATTATTATTATTATTATGGTTGTTGTTGTTGTTGTTGTTGTTGTTACAGGACCAAAAACATGTAAGAAGAATATTGATTATAATTTAACAAAAACCGATTGTTGACGGCCAATAGATTTGATAGCAAATTTGTGTCCATTGGTCCAGATGCACACCAGTACGTGTGTTAGCATAACAATTTTTATAATTTCAACTCGTCTTTTCTTGTAAACAACAACTTCAGCAAAAAGACTTAAATTTAAAAACAAAATTGCGCTAAAAATGTGCTGTTGGAAAACCAATACCGTCTTTAATTATTCACAAGCTTTCTATTTCCAGTTTGATTGGAGCTAACCATCCAGTTTTTATTCCTATTTCATAATGAAAACCTTGTTTAACTTTAAAATGAAGTGGCATTCTAAATATTCATGCAGGCATTTTTTTTTCTTTCTTTCTTTTTCTGATTCCAGTTTTACATTATAAAATTAAAATTTTATATCACAATATTTCAATATCAGTTTTTAAGACGTTACATAGTTAAGATTGAACATCTAATGTTAAGTGAAGGTTTTTTGACAAAACAAAAATTTGTTTCATAAAACTTAAAATTTTTAAACTATTGACGAGAGAGGGAATATTTGAGTTGATTGTACACACAACTGAGTGAATGATTGTAAAACTGGGGGCCTGATCACGTGTAAACAAGACAGAAACGTCATGAGTAAAAAAAAAAGTATGCTAACATTGAATGAAACCACCAACTCGTTAGAGCAAACAATCATGCTCATAATAAAGGGTATCTTTCTGAATTATTGGATAAAGGTCATTTAAGATAACATTGCCTTCTTTGTTTTATGCCCACTCTCCATTTACGTGGTCGCTTAACACCTGTTTTACAAAGCCTTTATCCGATACAAAATTGTATTCGGTGTATCACGAATATTTATATTATTCCGAAACTGATGAATAAGTGATTTTACTAGTTTTCTGAGGTCTGGACATCCACTAAAATCCAAATGTTAATCAATCTTGTTCTTGTGCGTGTCAAGTGTTTAATATTTAACAAAAAAAAAACTTGTTTAAATTCGATTTGCCATATGTGCACATTTCGGAAATTCATTCCTTATCAGTGACAATAGGGGCCGAAAAAGTTGATAGTGAAAAAAAAGAATCCAAACATTGAAAATTATTGAATAATTTTTAAGAGCAATACCTACCAAGTCCGTTATTTATTTGAGTCGTTTATCTTTACTAAGCTTCAAACTGTTGAGAATATCACTTGGTAGAAAAATATACTAATGAATAAGTGAAAGACATGCATACGAGTTTAGCTAAATAACACAAGGCTTAAAATAGAACATAGAATAGGATACTTAACTGAAGCACATTGCTCAATTCTGTGTTGAGTGAGACCAGGAACTATGGAAGATTAAAGCAGTAACGGCACTCATGACATTGATTGACATGATGACAAGTAATGTTGATGAAATAACATCAATAATTAATAAACGATCTATAACATAAGTAACCAAGAGAGAGAGAGAGAGAGAGATGCATCGATAACAATAACAATAAGAATAACAAAGTAAGATACAACATAAGAAGAGATAAGACTAGAAAGCAATTAGGAGCAGCAAGTGCTTTATAGTGGGAAAAGGGTTTGAAACTTTTTTCATTTGACTATCTTGACATTGCGATTTCCGGAACAAGAAATTTGTCATGATAACCACATTTAATGACAATGTTTGCAATATACATATAATTGATTTTTCGACCTAAAAACGCATGCGTTTTCCCATGATGTGACACTGCATGAAAGTTTTATATCCGGGTATAACTTTAAAGATTTTAAACAAAAATTACTGGTCCAAAAACTTTCACTTACTTACGCGCTAATTCATTTTAACAAAACAGAATTAATGAATTGGTTCTAAAATATTTGTTTAAAATCTTTACCGTTATTAATGCCATTGAATGGATTGATACGTTATCTTGCGACATTTAATATAGGGTTTTTGCAATTTAAAAGCCAGTTTCCGTATGTGTTTTAGTGCAAAATTTGAACCAGAAAGAGATGTTTAAGTATAAACATAGACCTGCGTTTAGATAAAAATATCATCGTTGTAAAGCTGTTAAACTCACAAAGAACAGAGCCAGATGGAGTGGTTTTGTCAATGGACTTGACTCAGCTGGGAGTTAAAGGCAAAAGCAAGTAAGTAAGAATAAAATAGCTTGTGTATCGTAGCAAAACATAAAGTCAAAATGAACAAATCAACAAATCTAACACAGAAATGAATGTAAGATAAAATCTATGTTGTTGGAGTTTTTATTATATATCCTTTTAACAAGAACAAAATATGGAATCGGTATACTAGTCATTAAAAGTGGGAGAATCGGAAAGTCCACCAGATGAAGATAGATTAATTATTCCTTTAGTTTTCAGATTTATAACTAAACAACATAACGCAACACACACACACACACACACACACACACACACACACACACACACACTATTTCTTCTTTCTGTAAAATTTTGTGCCAGAAACAACTGCTCACCAATCAATTGATTAAACCAATTGAGCTTTGAACAACAAAGCAGTTGATGTTGACAAAGTCGTCTTTTATTTAATTGTTCATATTAAACTATTTTGATTTCAACCCAAAATCATAAATCAGTAAGCTAATAAGATAAGAGAAATGAGTATTTTTTAAATTTTCAAATTATTTATTTATTTATTTATTTATTTATTTATTTATTGAAAATGAAAAAAGACCAAATGTTATATAATACAATTGTTAGTAACGTATTTATTTTAGGTACCTTTGTTTATTTTTTTATTTTCATGTTATCACTTTAACCTTTGTATTAAACCTTTTTGTAAATGACACGAGTATTTGAAACTATACATTTACTTTATCTACGCATATGTGTAGGCTATGCTAGGTTCTAAAACCCAATGTAACGTTTTAATACTCGTACGTATTCCGGCTTCCTTCATTGACCGTCTCAATATCATTTTATAAAAGTTCATTAAATAAAACTGTATAATAACAAAATCACATCGCTACAAAACCAACAATATGGCGAGAAACAAGACACAAGACAGGCTTTGGGATTATTACTGAGATATTTTTTACATTGGGCGTGCACTGGGCGTGATAAAAATTGTATCCAGTACCTATGGAAGTCTTAACTATTCTTTAAAATTCAAATTGCAGATTTCTTTATTTCTCTCATTGCATTACATACAAATAGAGAACATGTATTAAACTGTAAATATAAACAATATTGCATGAATAACAGCAGTATATACATTTCAACCCGGAGGACCGATTCTCTACATAATGACTTTAATAAGTTGGCATAATTTTATTTGCAGAGATGCATGTATTTGTTTACTATTAAACGGTGTAAAAACTTTTAAAGTATTTGGATATCTTGAAAAATATACTGGTATAAAAACATTTCTTTCTTTAGATAAAGCTTTGTAACATAAAATATAGTGGAACTCATCACCCAAATCATTATGACATAGGTTCTTTCATCTCTAGGTACTTTATTCCAACATCTAACTTTAGTTAAAGTTACTATACCGTTAAATGGAAGTTCAGAAGTTAAATAATCCTGTACTTTAAAGATAAAATTTGTGAATAATGAATAAGAAATACCTATAGATGAGTTGCAACAATCAGAATGCCATTTTTGTAAAAACTGATCACATAATTTTTGTTTGATACTTTTCACATGCCAAGTTTTATTATTAAAATTATGGGATAACCAAATATTGTACACACCACACTCTTGGAAATCGACTCAACTGATCTAATCCATTCGGTTCTAATACCATTTGAATAATACATATTCAATATTTTATATAAAACAGACGTATATTTCTGTTCTTTACTCTCAATGTCATTTGACCAGTAGCTTATAAATCTAGTTTTAACATAAACATATAATGGGTATCTACCCAATTCTCCATAGACAATAAAATTTGGTGTTGATTTTTTAACTTTTAAAATCAATTTACAGAATTTAAGATGAACTCTTTCTAATACATCTAGTTTTTCATATCCCCATATTTCGCAACCATAGAGTAAAATTGGTAAACCATCTTCAAACATATCAAGTTTGCAATCAATAGAGATATGTAAGGTTCTTGCCTTTTTAATAACAGCATACATAGCTTTAGTTGCTCTGTCAGCTAAATAATTCTTTTGTACATAAAACAGAACCATATCTGCTGAAAAATGACTTCTAAATTTTTACCATATATATATAGCAAGTAGTTACTTCGGACACTATAAAGTTTCTTCTCACTAAATAAACATCCGAATCAATCTGATGATCTATATTTTTGTTGCATGTCCAGCTAAGCCTCATTTTAGAGCATTTTTCTGTCTTTTGAAAATAAAAAATAGTTATATTGCTCTGCCTTGACAACAACAGAGTGTGGTTTTTATAAAAAATAAAAATAACAAAGATTTAAAATAACGTAAAGCTTGTTGTTCATTTTAGCATATTCAAGACAATATTTGATGATACCTGTTTCTTAAGTTTTTTAGGTAAGATTTAATTTGTTGCTATGCAGACGTATCAATGGGGAGTAGTGGGAGTATTTCCTTGATTTGATTGAACCCAAGTCAATCCTGGAAAATATCTGGAATGTTAAATCTGTATTCCAGGAAGTATTAAGAAAGAAATATTATTCCAGGAATATCTTGTAGCACTGGCTGAATTCTATGAAGTTACACATAAAGGTAATTGATAAATAAATGCCAAGACTAAGATTAAAAGATTTAATCAATTAATGGATTCCGGCATGATGCTAGGTTTATTAAGAGGAATTTTTCCCCTCAACCACGGTTAAGACCTAGATCTGGTTAATAAGATGTTTGATTATTCTAAGATTACTTAAAAGGAATGTCTTAAAGCAATGAATATGTAACAATACATATACATGATTTGATTGCATAAAAGCCAATAAAAACATGCTAAAATATATAATAACCAGGTTTATTTAAAGCTGCTTTTTGTTGAGATAATGTTATTATTTTTATAGAATTCAATTTCAATTCAATTTAACATCCATTTAATCTTAAACGAGGATATAGTTTTCAGTATTGGGTTAATGGGTTCCGTCTTTGGTGTTCACTTCATGTTAAAAATAGAAGTAATTAGGTGACCAGTGATTTATTGACAAAATAATAAAAACATAAGTCTTTCACGTGAAAAAAGGATGTAAAACACAGATAATAATAATAATAATAATAATAATAATAATAATAATGATGATGATTATTATTATTATTATTATTTGGCTATTGTATGAGTGTTTGAGTGAAGAAGATGTACAGTCATTTAGTTTTTCGTCAGTCAAATCTTTAAATAAGTCAAATAAGATATCGCTGTAAATTTACAGGCATTAAAAACCTTTGCAATAATCACTTACTAATGAAACAATCTTATCCTTAGTAGAAAAACTAATAATAAAAATAAAAAAGCTCAAAAAGCAAAAAATAAGAAAAGGAAAAGTGCAAGAGGACTATGATGATCAAAAGATAGGAGGTGGAAGAAAAAAGAATTTATTGTTGACAGTTGATGATGATGATGATGATGATGATGATGTTGAAAACGATGATAATGTTGTTGATGGTGATGATAATGTTGATATTTTGCTGATAATAATGAAAAGGATATTGTTGTTGTTGTTGTTGTTGTTGTTGTTGTTGTTGTTGTTGTTGATGTTGTCGATGATGATGATGATGATGATGATGATGATGATGATGATGATGATGATGATGGTGATGATGGTGATGATGATGATGATCTGTGGTAGTGGTGGTGGTGGTGGTGGTGGTGATGTTGGTTGTGTAGTCATGGTTATGAGGAGGAAGATGTTGACAGATTATAATTGATGATCATCATTATGACAATGTTTGTTAAACTATTGATTTGTAGTGCTACGTAAATGCACTATTGCCATTACGTAACTACGGTATATAAGATGCTATTTTAGCTTCTTTGTAACACTTGCATGTCGTATGGCTTTGTTAACGTATGATTCACAATGTATGATTTTTTTCAATACAAAAACCAAAAGACTATTTTTTTCTATTTGGAATGTTTTCGAAAGCACATGAATATAAAAATGTTAATTCATCAAGAATGAATCAAACTGTTCAGATTTTTATTTGTAAGTTGTTGTCGGACACGGTATAAAATGGCACCATGTTCTTAGGAAGACATTGGGCAGGATTTTGATCGGAGTTTGATGGATACGAAACAAACTGGTTTCAGAAAATTAGCCATGTACTTGAGAGTTTGGCCAGTTATTGACAAAAGTATGTACGAAGTTTTGCCGGGTACTTGTTTTAATATGAGTCGTCTGGGGAGCAAAATGGATTAAATTGGATTAATGGTGTTTCACGCTATTTTCAAGGCCGTCAGTTCTGAGATGGTGCGGGAAACCGGAGTGGTCGGAGAAAACTACCGACCTTCGGCAAGCGAACTGACAACCTTTCTCAAACTAGGATTTGCACGAGTAAGATTCGAAACTAGATGGCGAGAGGCACTGTGATCCCTTGGCGCGCGTCCAGTTGTGTAGAACAACTGGGTTCCAGTTGTGCAGAACATTGCTTTTAGCATATATATATATATATATATATATATATATATATATATATATATATATATATATATATATATATATATATATACAGTAGAACTTCGATAACTCGAAATGCATGGTACTTCGGTGGTGACTTCGAGTTGTTGGGGTGTTCGAGTTATCGAAGTTGAAGGATGACGTCACCTTAATACTAGTATACGTTTTCCACTACATGAAATCTTTGATGTTGTAAACAGTTATCGGAACTCGAAAGAGATGCAAAAGAGAAAAGCAATAAATACAATAAGATACCTTCGAAACATAACCAACGACGGCATATTACTCGGCTTCCGTAATTAAAGATCAGAGTAAGGGATTAGCGTACCTATCAAAATTAATTTCTGTGACGGTTGTGAACATTAATTCGTTAATTGATACTTATTAATCCGGTAGATAACTAGAAATACTTGGTTCATTTCTTTAATAATTACCGATATGTGATTCTCTGATTGTTTTAATTAACGGGCCATTGGTCACAGATTGTTAGAATAAAATTCTTAAATTTTTAAAGTTAAATCTTAATAGATTTTTTAAACTACAGACCAAATAATTCTTACTTCGAGTCAGCGGGGATATTCGAATTATTGAAGTTTGAGTTATCGAAGTTGTCCGTGGTATTCGAGATATCGAAGTTCTACTATAGATAGATATATGGATTGTATAAGCATTATGCGTTTCAAAATAATTTTGTTCCTACCTTACATTTATCTCCCACACAAACATATTATATGGCAACATTGTTTAATTACAGACCAAATAATTTTTACTTCGAGTCATCGGGAATATTCGAATTATAGAAGTTTGAGTTATCGAAGTTGTCCGTGGTATTCGAGATATCGAAGTTCTAATATATATATATATATATATATATATATATATATATATATATATAGATAGATAGATAGATAGATAGATAGATAGATAGATAGATAGATAGATAGATAAATAGGTTGAGTAATTGTATATGCATTATGCGTATCAAAATAATATTGTTCCTACCTTACATTTATCTTCCACACAAACATATTGTATGGCAACATTGTTTAATTATTCCAAGAAATATTTGGGTATTGCAATTATATAATATTTATATAACAGAAAAAATCCAAAGCTGTAATTGGCAAGAAATGATATATACCTTGAAAAATATTGTCAACTTAAAACAGAGACTTTGATTGGCTCTATTTTTAAAGTATATATATAAAAAACAGATATCGCTTATTGATATGAATAGTTACTTCACGTTAGCTGCCAATTGTCCATGACCTTTTTATAAATAACTAAAAGTTTCCCTTTCAGAAGCAACACTGGAAGAGAAAAATCAAACTAAAATCGACTCACTCATTGGTGATGGCCAACTATGATATAAATATATATAATATATCTATTTCAGGAAAGCTTAAAATGATCAATATGTACACGGAAAAAAGATGATATGTAAAGGTAACATGTTTTTAACTGTCATGTGCAGATTTTAAGTGCATCATTTTAATAAAAATTCAAAATCAGCACACTGCATCACAATGAAAAATGTTGCGTTTTCATTTAGAACGAGTTGGCGATAAAATGCAAAAGCTTTAAAGAAATCGTACTTTTAAACATTTGTTGACCGCGTTTCTTATGTCTTGCTGTTTTATTTATTTATCTATTTATTTATTTATTTATCTATCTATCTATTTATTTATTTATTATTTATTTATTTATTTATTTATTTATTTATTTATTTATTTATTATTCATTTATATATTCATTTTATTTATTTATTTATTTATTTATTTATTTATTTATTTATTTATTTATTTATTTATTTTATTTTATTTTATTTTATTTTATTTTATTTTATTTTACCTTTTTTGTGAAAGTAAAAGTTTTGTTTCCATTAGGCTTATTTTGAATTATTTAGTCCTTGTATAAGAACCCCTGATTTTAAAGTAAATTGGATTAGTATTTGAACCACGCCACCAGAAACGGAAGAATTTTGCTATTATACCTACTGGCCGTCCAAACTCGAAATTCATTTCATAGCAAGTGGATTGCCTCAGTTGCTCAGTGGTAGAGCGTCCGCCTCGAAACGGGAGGCCGTAAGTTTAAAACCCCCGGCCGGGTCATTCATGAGACTTTACAGAAAAAGTGAGATGGTGTTTTCTCGCCTGTCGCTCGTAAGTTCCAAACTCCGGTCGGTTCATTCATGAGACTTTACAAAAAAAAAATGAGATAGTGCTTCCTCGCCTGCCGCTCGTAAGTTCAAAAACCCGGCCGGTTCATTCATGAGAATTTACAAAAAAAATGAGATAATGCTTCCTTGCCTGATGCTCGGAGGAGTGAGTACAGAACCTGTTTTTAGACTGAAACATGAAGATAAATAATCTTGAACTGGATGCAAATAACAGAAAAATTGCTGCTGTGACGTTAAACAACATTACAAAAACAACGGCTACTACATAGTCAGCGACTGGATCCTTCTTGCGGGACAAAATTGTCATAAAATGCATTTATACATCTCTATATTATGAACTTCATATTAGATAAAAATATCTTTAAGAATAACATCATTGCAAGTTATTGTTATAAAAATGTTTTCAGTGGCTCTGTCATAGATAAGTTTACACTAATTTAAACTCAATCGTTGGTGAGCCACAGTCAACTGTAAAAAAAAAAACTTAAACAAAATTCATTAATGTTGCATATCATCGTGTTTGTTAAAGCGTGTTCTAATATCACGCATTCGATGAAGCTAAACGTTGTACTAAAGCATTCAAAGAGTATTTATATCAAGCGAATAAATGTGAATTTACAACTATACCATAATTTTATAAATATTTTAGTAGACGCGTTAGTAATAAGTGTGTCTAAGTTTTTTTAAAATCGATTCATATTCAGAATATGATGATAAACTGCTGACGTCGGATGAATAATTTAATAATTATACCTTCAGTCGACTCCAGCTCAATAACATATCACAAGGAAGTTTAAATATTTGCTATATATAAAAAAGACAACATGAGTTAGATAGCATCTCATGTATCTTTATCTCAATTCATGCTTATTTTATCAACTCCCGTGATTTACGTTCAGAAATGAAACTGATAAAACTATTAAGTTTTGTAAAAGTTTGTCTCTGTAAATCAATTTTTTATTTTAACAAAAATTTCGAAAAATTTATAAATAAATACATTATTTTTAAAACTATATTCGAAAGATACCGAAAATCACAAAATTTATTGTCATTAAAAAAATTAATTATCATGAATTCAATGAGATTCATTTCCATGAAATTTAATTCCATCAATTTTTCCCCCAACAAAGTTATTTTAAGTTGCAAAACGACGAAATGTTAACCCAAAGAATAATGATTCTATAGTATAAAAAATAAACTAATCTAAACTAACTTACTAACTAACTATATTAATTAATTAATAGAATGAAAGGGAAAATGTGCCAAGAGAAAACTAAAAAAAATAGGTGATGTAAAAGAATTGCAAGGAAATATAATCTGTGGAATTTTGTGTGCATTTCGGGCGGTGTTTTTAGCGATAGTAGTATTTACAAGATATAAAACTTACTTCATACAAAAAGCTGTGAAATCAATAAATAAAACTAATTTAAAATTAATTCTAATTAATTGATTAAAACACATTATATAATTAAATTTAACAACTTGTAATTAAAAAACAAAATGCTTAAACATTTAATAAAAAGTAATATGTTACAAAAATTGTTCATTTCTAAATCATTTAAAAATTACACTCGTTTTAAAAACATACATTTTGTAATTAAAAAATGATGTTTTTTTGCAATTAAAATGTAACTTTGCACCCTGAATTTATTTTTTAAAAAAATAGAACGTATGAAAATCACCATATAGTGAGCAAATTAAAACGTAAAAAAGTGAAGATTGGCGTAGATGTACTGAAAAATCAATTATTCTATTTATTCCCGTAATTATAAATTTTCGTGTTAGAAAGGGGGTAAAAACAGGGGCGAGACGGTTCTTACTAGAGAAAAGAAAAATTACTGTATAGGTAAGCTTTTTCTAACATGACTTCGAGTTTACATGTGTATTTCTATTAAAACATTTTTTAAATTTTTTCATCACAGTAATTTTTCTGTTTTAACTTTAATTTAAATGACATTAATATAATTAAGTTATATCTTTTTTTCTTTTTTTTTTTTTTTTTTTTTTTTTTTTTTTTTTGGGGGGGGGGGGTATGCTTAAGATATTTTTGTATGACTTGTTGTTGTAATTGTCATAATGCATTTTTTGAAATTTATCATGAAATACATTTTTTTAAAAAATGTATTATGACATAATTGTTATTTGATTTTTCCTTATTTACCGCTAGTTTTCACATCCATGAATATGTGGTATCCCCATTTAACGAAATTTGTGTTATTAATCAATTTTACGAAATTGTGACAACATTTTTTAGACCTTGAAAATTTTATATAGTTATTTATAAAATTTAAAATTTCAGTTGTTATCAGCAACATACATAACAGTTTTACAACTTAAAAATATAATTTCGTAATATTGATCACTAACGTCATTTTCGTTAAATAGGGGATACCATACATACAACAGGGACGTATACGGCTAGCTAGTATGTTACTTATGTTTCAACATCTTTTTGATTACAAATGATAATGAAGATGTGCTATGATGCAATGTTAAAAGTAGGAAGTAGTGTTTATAATAGGTAATATATTAATGACCTAATTTATATTTCTACCAGGAAGAATCTCGTAAACGAAGGCCATATTTAGGTCATAAGTTATATATTTGTATACATGAGTATACATTTAATATTACTATTTATTACTTATTACATATCCAGTGCCCGTACAAAGTCACGTTTGTCTTGTCAAGCTGAATTATAAGGTTTGTTTAATGTGTAATTTTAATTTCTACATGGTTGTTTTAAATGTATTTAACGCTTATTTTCTTTCCTAAACCCCATATTAAAATTGAGTACTCCATTGGTAAGTCTTTAATCATATGTCTTTACAACAGTCAACAATACACTCTTTAAGCGGAGTCTATGAAAGCCTGTGGATTTAAAAGTTTTGTAAATAATATCAGGAACGGTAATTACCGTCACATTTAAAATAGACGTTCGATAATAAGTTCTCTAGACTCGAGACATAATGCTACGTAAGGAATTTTTTTACATCAACCTAAGGAAAATTATTTATATAACATTTTGTCATTTGAAGTCAACATTAAAAAAAACCTTTATCGTTTGTCAAATAAATAAATAAATAATAAATAAATAAATAAATAAATAAATAAAATAAAATAAAATAAAAAATTATTTAATAATAATTGTCAGATATAATATTACAAATACTTACCTTGTCACTGTGTTTTTTTTTCTGTCTAAAATGAAAACAGTACATTTATCAGGCTTGCCTTTGGCATATAAGGCAACATAAAGCACAATACAATATATCCAATCCTTTCGGTTTTGATTTTTTCTCAAAATTTTAGCACATACTGATTTTAACCAATCAAAAAACTGCTTCTTGTAGGTCGTAAGGGTTTGACTTCAATACCCTGCCGAGTTTTATTGTGACTATTGTGAATTGCTAGGAATTAACTATGAATTAACGATAAATGTGAATACAATGCAACAATCCTTGTTTACTTTCTCCCCTCCTAATTGTTACGAAACTAATTTCTGATTTGACCTATCCTGATGATTGGACAAAAACTGTCAGAAAACCAGTACACAAATACAGAGGAGTCAATCTTAAGACAAACGAAATTTTAAAAAAGATCATAAAACAGATAATAAAGGACAGACACAATAACTTGTCTTTCTTAGAATTGATTTGGAACTGGAAACAGCTCATCCTCTTTTCAATTTCACTTAGTAGGTCTCATTGACAAATTTATGATTTTAAAATCTTAATCAATTATGTTTAGTAATGTTCATGTGCATAAGAAGTTTCATTGAATAATTTTCATTTAAAAAATATATAGTCATGGTCTTTGGACATGCAACATAACTGTCTGAGTAGTCATTCTGACACCAAATAAAATTTTATGTGCAGATTTTCAAATTATTCACTATCATTGCAATTGACTTCATTAACCCTTAGGAATGTATTGTTACATTTTAATCTCTGCACTATGTTCGTCATACTTGATTTTAGCGCTGTCATGTGCTACTTTTGAATTGTAGAACCCGATACAGATTTACATACTTCGACGATACTTTAATTTAAAATACATTGTAGAGGGAAAATAAAACTAAACATAAAGATTTATATCACATATTAGCATTTAGTAAACAATTATTATTCCCAAAGGACCGTTTAACCTGAAGTCTTGCATTTTGCTCAATACAAACAATCATCAACTAGAAATATTATCAAATCATCCAGATCATGGCTTTTATTTGATAACTGTCTGGTAATTGAACTACTTTGATCACCGTTCTTGAGTCACCAATATACTCCATTATATTTCAATGGCTGTTTTAATTATTTATACATATTTGTCACGAATTATAAACATGTAAAAAATTGACATTATTTATTTGCTTTTAATTTTAAAAAAATATAAATATTCTACAAGTTAACATTTTAGATATTGTACTTAGCATATTTAGAATGGATAATCGAAGAATAATAAATCATACAAGTCTGTAAACGTTAATTATTTATGTTTTATCGACAATAGTGAAGTAGATAAAGTAAGTAGCAAAACTGATCAATTTATCTTCAATAAATGATGTCTTCTGTTATCTAAATTGTAATTGAATTTAAATAAAACAATACCAATAAATACAACAATATGGCAATAAGAACTTTAAAAAAACAAAAACTAAAGCAAAACAAAATAAGGACAAACTGTATATGATTGATGGACATATCTACTACATTATTTAAAAAGAAAAAAAGAAGGAAAGCAAAAAAGACAGAAAAAAGAAATCAAGAAAGAAAGCAAGAAAGAAAGAAAGAAAGAAAGAAAGAAAGAAAGAAAGATAGATAGATAGATAGATAGATAGATAGATAGATAGATAGATAGATAGATAGATAGATAGATAGATAGATAGATAGATAGATAGATAGATAGATAGATAGATAGATAGATAGATAGATAGATAGATAGATAGATAGATAGATAGATGGGCTCAAATAAAAAGACTTTGATTCAGGCCCATCCAACAATAGTCGTTTTATATAAAACCTAAACGTAAATGAATAATATAATACAAGAGAGAAATACTACCAAGGGAAGTAAATCTGTTCAACAGGATAAATAATCGATCAATAATAATGATTACAAATCAAAATTTTTCCCGTCGTCTACAACAGACATGCCATTATTTAAATATTTTTTATTTTAAATTATTATTTAGTGTTCTTTCATTGATTTTAATCATTTATGATTGTAAAAATGCTTTTAATTTATAGTTCAGTTTTGCCGTTTTAAACGATCTTTAGGGAGACTGGTTTATGTAAGAGTTTAACTCTTGTTCCGGAATCCCTTTTCGTACCATTTATAATATTTTGTGTATTTCTTATTAATTCAAAATAAATACTGTTTAAACTAAACGATCCTTTGCCTATTTTAGGGCCTCGTACGCAGACTTTGATATTTTCAAGTGGTTAAAGGTCTTTTATAATATATCCGCATGCATTCTGTACATAGCCGTCAATAAATTATGTTGCTTTTGTGCAAAAATGAAGAAAAAATAGGCATATAGTTAACCCCTGATCCCACTGTCCAGTACGGATGCATACGCGGTTATGCGGTGTAATTGACCAAAGTTAGCGAGAAAATTATGCTGAAATTGTATAAGCATACCAGAATAAACTTGTTAAATGTCCAAATTATTAAATAGATTGATTTCATTCATAACAAATTGTGGAACAAAATGAAATATTGATCTCTCAGGAAGAAAGCTGTGTGTCAAATAATAGGATTTCAAAAATGGAAAACGGTTAAGACAAATTTCGGAAATCGTTTTTGTTCTTTAAGGAGTAAAATACACTAAAATTTCTTGTTTTTCTCCAAATAATAGAAAAAATACTAGTAGTTGGCTTTTCGAATATGCAAAGACTGACCTTTTTTAGGTTTCACAAACTTTAGTACAAAAAATACATTTAACATAAAGGTTGACGGTTAGAATTTTTTGAATGGCAATTTAAAAAGTAAGGTCCTTCCTAGCAAAGCACACGCTAAGGAATGAGTGTGCAAATTTTAAGAAAATACTAATTCGGGAAAGTATTTTGGCCTCAGGTGCCTGGAAAGCCCCAAAAACATACACTAGTAAATATCGCGTTTTGTATTACACGTTCTTAGTGCTATGTATGCAATAGACAAATAGTTCCCCCTTATAGTCCATGATATGAATGAGGAGATTAGAATTATCCTGAATTCTATTTTAAATAAACATTTAAACGTCTATTCCTCCTTCTAGATAATTTAATATATATTAAAGTTTCTATTCAGTTGCGGAAGTCAATATCGACAATGACGTTAATGTATATAGCGTTCTCTTTTAAACTAACCAATGGATATTTCTGTAAGTAAAGCAGTCCAATAACTAAATGACTTAGTTATCGTTTGTTCTGTAAATCTATTAAACTTATCTAAGTTTGGATGATATTCGATTTGGGTTTGATTTAAAGTTCAAGGTTTCCCAGGTGCTCTTAAAAATCAATTTCGTAAAACGCGGTTACTTTAGTGCATCGGTGAAGGCTTAATATTATATACAATTTTCTAAAAGTGATTTAAAGGTAGTGTATTGTAATGGTTAAATTAAATTCTGAAATGTTAATGTTATGCATAAAACAAAATTTAAACTAAATGCATTACATTACATGTGTTTTGCATGTGTTAATAAAACCGAAAATTGACTACGAGCGTGTAACTTTAGAGAGAATTAACTATCATGTCAATATACGTTCTTTACCAGTGGGGCGACACCTTAAGAGAGGAATGGAATTTCTAGAAATAAAGTGAGTTGACAATACGCTTTTGTGATTTCTGTGAAAATTTTGCGATTTTACACTGTAAGAACCAAGGTGTCAGTAAATCATTCAGCTATTAATTACAATGTTTTTAACCAAGCTGTATGTTTAAAAAAATCGGACTGTTGTTATCACATTGTTGCCGTCTTGCCCCAACGCCGTCCGCCAATTTTTGTCAACAATTTGCATTTGGGTTATATATGCTCCCGAATTTCCGTTCATTTAGATATATATTAAAACTAATTATCGTAGAAGCATATATAGTGGTTAAACTTGTTTTATCTAAAGTAATTATGTTTATCCATTTTAATAGCTGAAGATTTGGCATATTTGGATCTTCCCGTATTGTAAGTTGGAATGCCGATCGCTGATTGGCTAACAGTGATTATTGATCTGTGTTGAACTTTGACCCGCTCAAAACTGCTCGCCGCACCCGAATTTTGGTAAAAGCTTTGTAAAACACGAAAAGGATGAATTCTTAGCATGTTTTTTTTTATTTGTTATATATAAATATTTAACAACAATTCCTGTTGATGTGCCAATTGAGCAAATTTCAAAAAATCATTCCTCATCAGTGACACTAGGGGCTGAAAAGGTTTTTGGATAAAAAGCATAAGACAAACAGTTGAAATCAATAAATCCAAAATTCCAAAATTGTGTATATGTGTCCAAATCGAGCAAAGAAATGTTTTGCATTAGGGAACAAACCTTTGTTTTAAACATGTTTTAAAAATAAAGACGGTTGAAAATTTTGCTACATGGTACATTCTGTTTATTAGATAAAATATATAGAGACCGTTTTTCGGAATATCTTAAGGTATTATGTGCACCACTTTCAAGTTCATAGCAGAAGCGGTTTTGAACACGAGCTATTTATGTAAAAGAATAGTATGAAAAAGTCCAATTTTGGAGTGCTGAAACCAAAATTTAGGTTGATTCATATTGCAGCAGAAAATGTGGCATAGCTTAATCGCTAGATTGCATCTTGTTCCTTTAGTATAGATATACATATGCTTCTAGTTAGATGAATTCATTCTCTATGTGGGACATATTTGTTGAAATCTATGAAATAATTGATTTTTTTTTTAAATGCTTTACTACAACCAAATTTTGTTCACGGGAAATTTACATAAATTTTTCACTTGAATTTCACGTATAAATAACTTCGATTCACGCGAAATTCACGTGTAGTTTTTCACGTGAAAATCATTTTAATTTTACGTGAAATTCACATGAACAAACTAAGCCTCTGTATTCAAAAGCCAGTCATTTTATTGTACAAGTTTATTTATAAAACATTTTAAAAACTTGATATAATTACTTTTTCCACTTCACACTACTCGACACCCCTCAAAGAGTAGATTCAGTTTGCGGAAGTGAATGTTTCTGATTTCCCTATGTCATTTTATCCAACCAATAGCTTGAGGTAAAAGGTTCAACAACTAGATAACTGAGTTCTCTTTCGCGAGTTATTTTTATTCATCATATTTAACCTATATAAAAACTTTCGGCATTTAATTGAATTTAAAATCCAAGTTTTCCTCAATTTAGCGTATAAATCAATTCTATCGGTAACGTTAGCTTAGTGCATAAACTTTCTTTAAATTTTTAAAAAATACGCATTACAATTCAACATAATCCTGATCTAATATGATTTTTCTTGAGGCTGGGTTATGTTACTGAGTTAGGCGGGTACCAGTACTCAATAACCTATGCATTTGAAGTGTCGTTAAATGCCATATCAACCGACGGCTTCAACAGGAATGGTAGATTTTACATACGTATTGGACATATATGTTAAAACCACACAAGACGCGACTAACAAAATTGTCGTTGTTGTTGTTGCTGCTGATGATGATGATGACGATGATGATGAGGGTGCATAATTATTGTTTTCTACTGTTTGTAACAGTAATTTTTCCTGAAACTTTATTAATAACATTTGAAGATTGTTCACAATTAGCTGGAAGTAAAAATAAATCACGGGTAGGTGGATCAATAACTGCTCAGAATTTAAATAACCGGAAAACATTTATTGATCTATCATGACTACAATGATTTTGGTATTAATACTTTTCTTGTGTTGCTTGCGGTCATTTGGAAAAAAGTTAATCCACTTCTGCGTTCGAGTTTGTCAAATTATCAGTAAGATTTAAAATACATACTGTAATGACTTTTAGTTAAATTTATTTTTGTTATTATTGCATTGGAAAGAAAACATATTGAACAAAAAATGCCCCTTCACCATACAAGCCCGGGTACTTTTCATTGTTTTTGTATTAAAGAGAAAGTATGCTAATTAAGAAAACAAATACTCCTTGTAGTCAATCGAATCCTGATTTGCTATAACAAGCGTACGCCTCACCAGTCAACGCACCCTACAAGTTCGAACAACGTACAGAAACTATATATTTAACATATGAAATTTTGACATATTGTTCAACAACTCGTGATTCTATTGCCAATTCTTTGTCTACATTTACGTAAATAGGTCAAGGTTGTTTTCGATCGGAAAGCAGGAGTTCTAGGAGCACAGTTGGGTCTGTATCACCTTTACTTGAAATAATGGCGTAAAATCACGTCATTTCACGCTTTGTTACAGTAACCTCGATATACTCGCAGGTCCTTCGGATGAGACCTTAAAACCGATGCTGCACATTGCCTAAGTGCACCGCAAAGGTAAAATTCCTGCCACTTCACCTACAGCTGGTGACGTCTCGATATAAGTGTAATATTCCTGACTGGAACGTAAAATCCCAGTAAATTGAATCAAATCAATATGCTAGCTAGAACAATCACAATCCGATTTTACAGTAAACAGATAATTTTGTGCGTTATAGATAGGCGTTTGACCGAAATCTATCCTCACCTTTGTGGTATTTGTCGTCACAGAAAATTTAAAAACGTGTTCGTTTTATTTTAAATTATTTACTAGACATTTAAAGTTGTATAATCAACACTCTTCCCATAAAAACAGATTTCATTTGCAATTTAGCAAAAGTTATTGGCTTATGGCATTGCATGCTAAATCTGAAATGCAATTGATATCACGCCATTAACGACCTTATAATTATGGTTGTTTGCTGTTGACTTTTAAAATAAAGAAAATATATAATATAAATGTGCTAATTTATAAACCTTTAGGCGTGAAATAATGGGATGAAGCTTAAATACCTCCAGATGAAATATAACAATTTCACTGGACATCAACCACGGTGTCCATAATAGGAAGTTTTATATCATGCACATAGTGTAGAGTTTACGTCAATGACAGTTAATTCTGTGATGATGAGGATACTGGTGGTACGAACCATCTCCCTTTAGCAAGGAAACTAACAATCCATCTCTTACTATCCTAGTCAAAATAATACAATCCAAAAGTACCACATGACAATTTTATTATGTGCTACTGTTGAATTGTAGTATTTTTTAAAAATTCAAAAGAAGCATATGACAATACACTCTACCAAGAACCTATTCAAACTACTTAGGAACCACTGTGCCATAATTATAGACATTATGATCATTTTGCCAGCATGGACGAATTTAGTTAGTCAAAATCGACATATCAGTTTTAACAGACTTTACCCGTTAAATTGAAACATAATTCATCAAAATCTTATTATTACTTTCGAACTTATTTTCACTAAAGCGGCATCATAGCATACCAAGTAATGCAAATCAGGTGAAGCTCTCTTTTGTAAGCAAAAAAAAACGATTTTGCATTTTGCTATATTAAATCATATCAAAATGTTATTATTTCCCCTTCGCCAATTATTATTATTATTATTATTATTATTATTAAAAACCATTCTAAATACATGTATATTCATTTGTTTTATAAATACTGAATGACTACAGAAAAAAGTATTTGTCACACAAATTACAAAATCAATATTCTTTTAACTAACTCGTGAATCTATCTACAGCAAATAATATTGTGTATAAATAAAATCTAAAATTATTTAAAACAACAAAAAAGGAAAAATGAACTAAATACAAAACTAAAATTTAAAAAAAAAACAACCAATATACAAATACATTTAATGTGAAAAAAGCCTGTTCGAAAAAAGTTAAATGAACGGAAAAATTTTTAAAAGCTTAAAAATCATTTGATTTTTCTATGCTTCGCACACTTTTGAATTTCTATTTTTCCCCATCACTAAACCCTTATGATCTATCTGTTCACTTTTCTTTTCAACAACGAATAAATATCTAACAAAAATACATTTTTAATTTATCGATGTGCAGTATGTGCACATTTCCATTTCGGAAAATTATTCTTTATCAGTGACATAAAACATAAGCCAAACGGTTGGAAATTAAAGAATCGTAAGTTCTAAATATATGAATCCAAATCCAGCTAAGGAATGTTTCGCACGAGGAAAGTGACCTTAGTTCTTATCATGTTTATTTCTCCGTTTTCTTATTTCGTTTGTTACATGTTATTAGTTAAGTAACTTATTGTACTTTTTCACCGTCTATATTCTATAAACATTAGATTTATTTAAAAAAAAAGAAAGAAAAAAAAAAGCAAAAGCAAAAGAAAGAAACTCTCCAGAAAACTAATTATCGAAAAATCAACACAGTTTAAACGAGTAATTCGAACCCAAACACTAAGACTTCATTTAAAGATATTCTGAAAAAAAATTAAAGCCATACTGTTAAAAGTGACATTTGTTTGAATAATCAGTGTTCATATTTGGATGCCATTATAAGCGTTTAAAATTTATTCTAAATAAATCTTTATTTAATTGTTTTAATTCTTTCTTACACCTTTAAATAAAAATGGCGAAAAAATTCCTATACAATGTGCAAAAATATACTGATACAATAAAACGAAAAAAAAAGTTATTTTAAAAAATTACTTACCGTTAGCTTGCATTTTAACTTCAAACACCTGTAAATTGAAACCTTTCTATTTTTCTAGAAAAATGATGCTTTATTCAATAAAACTAATTGATTAAACCATCTGTATTTATTCAAGTTCTAGAATTTTTATAACCAATCAGAAAACATATTTATAGGTCAGATGTCATTCACAGCCTACTTAAACTGTGATTCGGGATTACAATGAAACAGGATGGAGATTTTTAGCATCCGCGACAGTACTTACATAATATCAAACGATATGAAGGATCGATTGGTTAAAAAAAGGTTAATATATGATTTAGTAAAAATACATTGTATTCCGCTCTGTAAAAGGAGAATTCAGAAAAACAATGTTTAATAGATTTATTTTTGCTTTGTAAAATATTATAACTTTGTTACACTTACTACTTATTTAACTAACTTTTAAAAAACAAAAATGTTATTTTCCTAATGGTTGACAAAATAAGGAAATATAAGTTTTTGGTAAGTTTTGCATTTTTATGTATATTAGAATATTTTTAACACAACAATTACCGAAAGAAAATTATTGTAATTTTGATATATGACTTAATTTGAAGATCACGATTAATATTTAAAAATAAACTAAACCATAGTAACGGCGTTTTACCCAGGATGTGTGTCATGTGCAGAATTTTGAATTTTTACAAAAAGAAAAATTAAAAATTCTGCACATGACATGTGTCTTCTTTACTGCAATAGCTTACTTAGTAAGTACAGCAGTACATTTTGCAGTTATTTTCACTGAATCATTACATACATTTTCTTTAAATGACAAACATTATGTGATGTATTTAAAAATCTATTCTAAAGCTATGAAATTTCTGTTTGTGTTTAACATCTTGATTTACCAAGAACAATGAAAATAAAAAATTAAAATTTAAAAAAAAAACCAGCAACATTTTAAAGTGGAGGATATATCCATATGGTAATGTAAAAAATTATAAAACATTACTGGAATTTTGACAGACTCCAGATATGTCAATAGATCCCCAAACTTTCCCAAGAGTGCAAAAGGTGTGTCTCCATCAAAGTTGTTTTTGTATGCCTGTCTGTGTGACACTAAACTAAAGTCTATGATGTTATGTTAGATTTGGTAGTTTATAACATGAGCTATTTCTCTGAGTTAAGGCCTTGCGACAGTCGCACCTTAATAACGTTGTGCATTAATACGATGACTAGTCATGATATTTATAATTTAAATTTTATTACCAAATAAATATCAATTAATCTTAATACTTTACCATTTAGTTAAAAAAAACTCACCTCATCACACCGTATTAATACATTAAAAAATTAGGCACCAAGTTTAGCTTAATTTCTGATACAGACAATCTAAGACAGACAGGATGCAATATCATGATTCCTTTTACGGTTAACTATTTCCTCTTCTTCTTCTTCTCTCTCTCTCTCTCTCTCTCTCTCTCTCTCTCTCTCTCTCTCTCTCTCTCTCTCTCTCTCTCTCTCTCTCTCTCTCTCTCTCTCTCTCAATTTGAAAGTATCACCAGATTCGGTATGTGTTCTATGACATGTGATGCAATACCATGGCTCCTGCTAAGATTAACAATGGCACTATTTTTCATTTACCACATTCGTTATGTGCTCGATGACATGTGATGCAATACAATGGCTCCTGTTAAGATTAACAAGGGCACTGTTTTTCATTTACCACATTCGTTATGTGCTCGATGACATGTGATGCAATACAATGGCTCCTGTTAAGATTAACAAGGGCACTGTTTTTCATTTACCACATTCGTTATGTGCTCGATGACATGTGATGCAATACCATGGCTCCTGCTAAGATTAACAAGGGCACTGTTTTTCATTTACCACATTCGTTATGTGCTCGATGACATGTGATGCAATACAATGGCTCCTGTTAAGATTAACAAGGGCACTGTTTTTCATTTACCACATTCGTTATGTGCTCGATGACATGTGATGCAATACCATGGCTCCTGCTAAGATTAACAATGGCACTATTTTCATTTACCACATTCGTTATGTGCTCGATGACATGTGGTGCAATACAATGGCTCCTGTTAAGATTAACAAGGGCACTGTTTTTCATTTACCACATTCGTTATGTGCTCGATGACATGTGATGCAATACATTGGCTTCTGTTAAGATTAACAAGGGCACTATTTTTCATTTACTACATTCGGTATGTGTCCAATGACATGTGATGCAATACAATGGCTTCTGTTAAGATTAACAAGGGCACTATGTTTCATTTACTACATTCGATATGTGTACGATGACATGTGATGCAATACCATGCCTCTTGTAAAGATTAACAAGGGCACTAATTTTTATTTACCACATTAGTTATGTGCTCGATGACATGTGATGCAATACAATGACTCCTTTTAAGATTAACAATAGCACTATTTTTCATTTACTACATTCATGATGTGTTCGATGACATGTGATGCAATACAATGACTCCTTTTAAGATTAACAATAGCACTATTTTTCATTTACTACATTCGTGATGTGTTCGATGACATGTGATGCAATACAATGGCTTCTTTTAAGATTAACAAGGGCACTATTTTTCATTTACCACATTCCTTATGTGTTCGATGACATGTGATGCAATACAATGGCTCCTTTTAAAATTAACAAGGGCAATATAATCGATGTGTTATTGTCATGAAACACACACACACACACACATATCTTTTTTCTTAACATGCACATTGATTTTTTTAAAAAAAAAAACATAAGAAACACTGTATTGATTCATGATTTAAAAGTCTTCACCGTTGAAGAACATTATTTTGTAAATAATGTTATATTTCTCTGTTATCTGGCTTTGTTTGAAAACTTTGAATGAAAAGTACCATTCTTGGTAAACTCATTTATATCAGTATTTAATGACAAACTAGCTTATAAGTAGACAGAAATCTCTTGTGAAAGGGCATATTGTCGCCCCTGTACATATTGTCGCCCCGACGACAATATGTACCTTTACTGAATGTACGTATTGTCTCCCTTGTCTATACTGTCGCCACGACGACAATATGTACCTTTACTGACTGTATACATATTGTCGCCTACCTAATATGATTTATATTGTTAGAGATGATGATGATGATGATGATGATGATGATATTTGAATATTCACAAAAATACAAATCGAATACAAAAATGATTTTACTTTCAATAACCCTAACCTTCAATCTTACCGTAAGATACTGTAACTTAACTTATGTACTGGTTATATAATATGTGACATGCTCTCTCTCTCTCTCTCTCTCTCTCTCTCTCTCTCTCTCTCTCTCTCTCTCTCTTTGCGCTTGTTGCGCTTGTGTGTGTCAGTGTCGTCGTTTTTTGTTAAGGATGGTGATAAAGATGTTTATTTTAGTTTACCATGTACTATATAAACAATGTTAAATACCCAAACACTGCTGTTTAAGTTAGGTGATATTCCCTTGCGTTGCTAGTTCAAGAATCTGAACGTGAAATACATATAACTCATAGTTTTAACTCCAAATTCACGACTACATGATATCAAAATTGATTTCAATCAAGAATTGATGATCAGCAGTAAGAAAAGATTTATTGCTGTCCGATGTATTGTTAAGTTATGTAAGAGGTAGCATCCTGAAAAACCAACTTATATGTTAAAATTTTCTTTAAGTCACAATTCACTTACTGTCGAATTGTTTACTTGTTTACAACTATGAACACAAAAGAATCATAAACCGTATAACATTTGACTGTAAATAAATCAAATATTATTTGCCCGTTTTTCACAAAATTACGTAAGTTAAGATTTCATATAAATCGAAATAAAAAAGTTTAGAACATTGTTTGAAACATTAGTAATAGAAATTAAAAAAGCAAAACATCCCCTCTTTATTATTATTACTATTACCATAATTATCATCATCATCATTATCGTCGTCGTCGTCGTTGTCGTCGTTGTCGTCGTTGTCGTCGTTGTCGTCGTTGTTGTTGTTGTTGCCGTCGTCGTCGTAGTCATCATCATCATTATTATTATTATAATTATTATTATTATCATTATTATATTCACTGATTTAATCATTCGATTGTGTTGTCGCTATTTTATTGGTTTCCATATATAACTTTAATTAACAATTAGCAGTATTGTGAAGTGGTAACATCACCATTAGTTACTGGCTAGAGCAACAACGAACAAATACAATAACAACTGAATAAAAACATTTAGAAACAACACAAATCAAATGAAAGCATCAAGACAAATAAATACTTTGAATAAATTAAATTTTCTTAATTGGAAAAGAAAAATTCTGTCAGAAGAGTCCAAAAGGCTTACATACTGCATAATTTAATAATATTGTTATATCTTTTTTTTTTTTTTTTTTTTTTTTTTTTTTTTTTTTTTTATTTTGTGGAATAAACTGCTATTTTTTCTAAACCATTTCTTTGTCATTTAATTTACTAAAGATATCAAACAAAAAGACAGGAACCAGTTGGTCTCTTATTTCAAATGTCTATACGAGAAGAAAAAATCACCGCAAAAATACCCTTGTTGTCAAGAATGTGGGTTACAAAGAGTTCTTCCCCTTATATTCAAAGCTATTCTAGGAAATTTTTGGTAATAAGAAAAAACGTGTTGAAAAACATATGAAGAACCAAACCTAAGCATGTAAAAGGACGACTGGAAAAAAATTATACGCCTTTATACGGATGATGATGATGATGTGAAAGAGAATGAGAATGATTTTTTTTTTCATTATTTTTTTTTATTATTTATTTTATTATCACTATTATTAATCTCCGAAAATAATAAGGAATTTTTACCTGTTGACGATTTGAAAAGAATTAAAAATTGAACGCTTACGCTGCCGAAAATTTTGGTTCTTCCCTTTGTATCCCGTTTTCGAAATTATAAAGGGATGGTCATTTTGCTTATTTTTTGTTTACTAAGATTTCATGACGATGGCACGAAAAAAAATAGGAAAAATAAAATTAACACCGATCATTTTTGTCTCACGAAACAAATCACACAGGTCAATGACGTCGACAACGAAGCACTAACGTAACGACAGCTACAAGGATCGTTTATGTTGAAAATTTGTTGTTTTTAGTCGAGCTTGTGACAGTAAGGTTAAACACTCAAACAAATTATTTCTTTAGTTGATTCCTAAAGTTATTGTCTCTTATCTCTTACTCTCGCATTAGTCACGGGTCCTTTAGTTGATCCCCCACATAAACTGAACCCTCAAATGAATGGACTTTTCAGTCGAATCCTGATCATTATAATATCTAAAGATTTTTTCTCAAAACTTTACACTTATGCCCTTTTTAGTTAAAACCCTCACATAAATAGTATTAAAGATCGATTTTAGCGCTGACTTATGGGCTTCTTTCGTAAACCGAATACTTACTACTAATGAACTCTTCTGTCAAATTCTCACATAAACGGTCCTGGTAGACAACACATAGCGTTTTAGTCGAGCCACCATTCCATGATATCTTTAGTCGAATCCTCACATAATTGGTATCTTTAGTCAATCGAGCGTTTTACACTAATGGTTAATTGTTATTTTCTCATATTGATGTTCTTATTCACTCCTTTACTTAAATGGAATCTTTGGTTGATCAAGCGCGCACATTAAGGGGTTTAGTTAATTTCTCATATTGATGCTCTTGTTCGACCCCTTACAACATTGGAATCTTTTGTTAGTAAAGCGCTCACACTAAAGGGGCTCGGTTAATTCCTCATATTTATGTTCTTATTCGATTCCTTACACAATTGTAATCTTTGGTTGATCAAGCGCGCACACTTGGGGGCTAAGTTTATTCTTCATATCGATGTTCTTATTTGATCACTTACACCATTGGAATCTTTGGTTGGTGCAGCGCTCACACTAATGCAAATGGTCCTAATTAATCTTGCATATGGATGTTTTTCTTATTCGATTCCTTACACATTTTGAATTTTTGATCGGTCGAGCGCTCACGCCCATTCACTCTAATAGAGTCTGTTTATATTATATTCGTATTGAAAATTGTTTTCTTATAAAGATAGGCAGTGTTAAATCGTGACAAGACGATTGATTTTATTCAACTCAAAGATTTATCAAAAATAAAAGTTGATGCAGTGGTGAATAAGTTTTTTTTTCGAGTATTTATGATCATCAGCCACAAAGACTGCATCACGCAGCAATAAACACGTTTATCCAATTGCATGTATATTGGTTTTACTATTATCAAAATGATATTATTTTTATTTTTTTATTTATTTAACTAAAACGATTTGAATACTATTTAAACAGAAAAAAAAATCTTTTTATGAAAGAAAATTAAAATTAACACACCGGTGTAAAATATGAAAATAAATTAATTTTATTAAGATAACTAAATAATACGAAAAAGTTATTTTATTATTATTATTTGAAAAACAGAAAAACTTCTTCATATTAATTTGAATTTTCGAAGTAGTTAAAATCCATGACGAGCATAAATCTTACCATATAAACCGTTATAAATATGACACATTTCATTATGTTCCCACACACCTGTGGAAGTTTAGAACGTTTAAATTATCACTTGCTTAACAATATAGTTTGTGCGCATCTCTACACAATATGTAATGTGTTTTAAAGAAAAAAAAAGTCAACTTATTTGCAAAAATTGTTTATCTCACAAGGCACATATAAAGATAACCACTGCAGTCATAAAAGTAAACTTAAAGTTTTTATAAATAATGCGAAAATGTTTTAAATAGAGCTGTTCTTTTTCTGTACAATTTGATTTGATAAGGTCAGTTGTTAAAATTTCCACGAGGTCATAATTTTTGAATGTATAAGTCTTGGTGGCATTGGCAGAAATAACGAGGAATTTTGTAACATTTTACATAACTTCTGTCGGTGATTGTCATTTTCTAGATTTGTAATCAAACATTCGTGTATGTAATAGTCGTTGTTAGTTTGATCTGGAGGAAAACATTTGTGTTCTTATGTAGCAAAATGCACAAAATATAAAGCACTTTTACGATCCGATTTAGTAACGAGTATGTGGTTAATTTGGTGATATATTACTTTATTTTACCTGTGGCATTTGTTATATTTTAAAAGCGTTTATGAAATGAACAAATTTGTTTTCATAGAAAAAAATGGAAACGGAAGTTCTAAGTGCATGGTGGGTTAATTATTCTGAAAAAAAATATCACATTATGTTTAATTTTACAATAAATTAATTTTTAATGAAAAAAATATTTACATGTATTTGTTTAAATTTGGATATTTTTACTAGAATAAAAAAAAACTTTTTTGAGTATAGTTTTTTGTTAGTTTAACAACCTATAAAATGATATTTTATTAACAAGCAACGTACGACAAAGACGTATTCTGTTAAAGACTATAGCAAATTTCCTTAATACAAAAACTTAGAAACATTTTTTCAAAATTTATAGGAAGTAACCATGACTTAGCCATTGAACGTGGTAGATATGATGGTACTGATAAAAACTTACGTCTTTGTACTTTTGTTTAACAAGAATATTATAGAAAATAATTTACATTGTTAATGGTTTTGTCACAAACAATTTTTTTGAAAATTCATCAATAAAATTCTTTACATTAAAAAATGGTAAATGACAATAGGCAATATACCATTTTCTGAGTGTTTCAAATGATAGAATTTAAAAAATAGTTTATGTAAGATTGTCTGAAATATTTTTATTAAAACGTCGATGTCTACCTAAATATTTTTGTCAATGGCTAATATTTTTAGAGGCGAAAAAATGTTGCTTAGTTGCAGAATTTATATATTATAATCTTTAGTTCAAGAATTTTGTCAAGAACAGAGTTGTATCGTGTGCATAATTCTTGTAATGTTATAGCTTTAAATATGATTGTATACGTTTGACGCTTATAAACTGCTTAAATTGAACAATAATGATGGTTAAGTTGCAATATGAAATTTCTAAAATGTTGACCAAGTTTGAAAACACAGAACAAACATTTACAAAATAATAAATAAAAAAATAAAAGCAAACACAATAACTATAAAAAAATCGCATAAATACACAAAGGAAAAACAATTTTTTTTTCAAAGAAAAAAATCGCTTTTATTATGAATGACTGCCAAAAAAGAATTGATATAGAATCCGAGGTTAACACAGCTCAACGGGAACTTTTTCTATGTACCAACAGTTATGATGACGTAATGCACTTGTGTTCTACGTATTGAAAAAGGGCATTTGCACGAGCAAAGTTGATCTTTGCATGATAAATGGAATTGTTCTAAATCTCCTGGCCCCAATTTTATCAATCCCTTACTTTTAATAAATGCAGCAGATGTACTTGCTCTTCCGTTAAGTATTTTTTCAACAAACTTATAAATGAAGGTTCAGTCCCACATATATGGAAAGAAGCTAATGATACACCGATATTTAAAAAAGATGACCCAAGTAATGTTAAAAATTATAGACCAATTTCCCTTCTTGATGTCCTAGGTAAAGTACTGGAAAGATGTGTTAACAAATATTTAAATAATTTTTTATTAGATAATAAAATAATTACTCCCTTCCAATCTGGATTTACTCCTGGAGATTCTACAGTTAACCAATTATTGGATATTTCTAACGATATCGGTTCAGCTTTAGATGAGAGTAAAGAAATCAGAGTTGTCTTTTGCGATATGAGTAAGGCCTTTGATAAAGTTTGGCATAAGGGGTTATTACATAAATTATATTCTTTAGGAATCAGAGGGAAACTCTTTAAATGGTTTGCAAACTATTTGTCTCATCGAAAGCAACGTGTAGTATTAAAAAATATTTGCTCTGAATGGAAAGAAATACAATCTGGTGTTCCGCAGGGCTCTATTTTAGGACCATTACTTTTTATTATCTATATTAATGATATTGTTTCTGACATTCAGGGCAACATACGACTTTTTGCTGATGATACTTCACTCTATATAATTGTTGAAAATCCTTACACTTCTGCAGTGAAATTAAATAATGATCTGAATAAAATTAATTCCTGGGCTAAAAATTGGCTGGTCACTTTTAATCCACAAAAAACTGAATCCATGGTTATCAGTAGAAAACAAAACAAACCCTTTCATCCACAGTTATACATGGATAATATACCCATTATGGAAGTAGAATCACACAAGCATTTAGGAATTTTATTTTCGTCTGACTGCAACTGGAAATATCATGTTCATCAGATTATGTCAAAAGCCTCGCCAAGAATTGCTATATTACGAAAACTAAAATTTAAAATTGACCGTTTATCTCTTGAAAAACTTTATTTCACTTTTATTAGACCCGTTTTAGAATATGCAGATGTCATATGGGATAATATATCCTATGAACTTAAGCAACAACTAGAACAAATCAATATAGAAGCTGCTAGAATAATAACTGGTGCTACAAAATTTTGCAGCATTCAATTACTTTATGAGGAAACAGGGTGGGAAACATTGTTATATAGACGAAAACACATAGATTAACTTTATTTTTCAAAATGTTTCATGGTCTTGTTCCAGAATATTTATCTAATTTAGTTCCATCTAGTAATTTGGAAACACATTCATATGCACTAAGAAACAGCGAAAATCTGAATACTTTTTTATGTAAATCTAATTTTTATAATAATTCTTTTTTGCCATTAACAGTTCGAGAATGGAACGATATTCCTCTTCACATAAGAAATAACCCTTCCTTATATCATTTTAAAAAATACGTCGACCATTCTTCAAAAGTTCCAAAATATTTTTATGACGGATCAAGATTGGTACAAATTTTACATACTAGATTACGATTAGGCTGCAGTGTATTGAAAAGTCACCTATACAACAAAAACATTATTGATGACAATCTTTGTAGTTGTGGTAAAAAAGAAACTACTAATCATTTTTATTGCACTGTCCGTTTTATGATGAACTTAGAAATAATACTTTATACAGAATAATTCATTGAATGAAAAATTATTGTTGTTTGGTGATGATTCACTAACTTATTTGCAAAAGAGAGATATTTTTCTAGCAGTACAAAATTATATTATTGCCTCTAAAAGATTCTCATGACTCTCTCTCTCTCTCTCTCTCTCTCTCTCTCTCTCTCTCTCTCTCTCTCTCTCTCTCTCTCTCTCGATTTTTTTTTCAAAGCATCTTATCTATTCATTTAAAATATTTATATATCAGATTATATGATTCCAATGTTTTAATTTCGGCCTATACTGAATGTATATATAACAGCTTTGACAAAGGAGACGGGTTAATATAAGACACTATGTCTTGTTCCTGAATCCTTTAATTGTATTTTTGTGTATGTTTCAAACTTGTACTTGTATTGATATATAAATTAAATATTGTTTAAACTAAATGGAAGAGAGCATCTAGCTCAGGTACTGAATGTGCAAAATAAATAATAGAATCAAATTATGAAAAACCAATCATCGTAATTTAGTGTTAGTTACACTTACTAGTGAAAAACAACAAAAATTTACTCAAATATATATTGTCACAAAAACTCTTGACTCTTAATATCTCTTGGTGTATTATTGTTAAAACAAATGTTAACTTGTTTTCTCAGGGTTTTATCACTTCATGATGACGTTTGTTTTGAATGGATTTTATTATTTCTCTAAAGAGAATTTTAATAAAAAGAGAATGGAATGTTTAAGATTTTTTGGATCTCCTTACCTGCTTAAGGAACCAGAAATGTATGTACCAATTTTGCGATGGCTAGCGTAGTTGGATCTTACAATGACTTTGTTTATTTTATGTGTGCATACTCCAGGAACCAAACCTTGTGCAAGTATCAACAGATTTTGGTTTTGAACAAATGTTTTCATACAAATTCTATGCGGTTCCTGAATTTTTGTAACGGGTGTATGCAAAGTGACAGCCGAATGATTGGGCAATTAAGAGGTGTTGTGAAAATGATACAAAAATGAAACAAAATCCTTAAAAAAATCTTGGAATTAATGAAAGAAAAGATCTTTTATTCAGAGTTTATGAATCATAGTATCAAGTATTAGAAAAAATACCATAACCATGTATCAACAACGACAAAGAAGGTAAGAAATATTACCCCATTTCCGCTTAATCCACCGATGAAAAGCTTTCCTAAATCTTACTCTTTATAGACCGAATATGGCACAGGTGCCTTGAACGTATATCGTTTAATAAAAAAAATTGAATAAATTACATTTGTTGCAAGGTTTTAAAAGCTATTACGTCACAAATTCCCTCATACGATACCATGTGATGGAACACGTCTGCAAGATGTGCATTTCAAGATGATTATCCTTTACAAAACTACGTCAGCAAGCCGTTTGGGTTTCTTTTTATCTATTTCCGGGTAGAGTATGCATTAAAGCTTAATACAGATGTCACAAACTGTAAGCCTTTGTAAATTTTATGATACTTTAGAATTGTAACGGAATATTAATTTTCATTACAAAATGACTTCTAATAGCGTCCTTTCACGCCACTTTTTTCCCGCCAAAAATGATGATACTTTTGGGATACATGTGCCTGATTTAAATGCATTAAAGTCAATTATTTTGTATGAATGTATCATTTAGCCTCTTTAGATCGCTTTAAAACTTAATAAATTTCACATGTTAAATTGTTTATATATATATATATATATATATATATATATATATATATATATATATATATATATATATATATATATATATATATATAAATATGTATGTATGTATGTATGTATGTATATATATTTTGTGTGTGTGTGTGTGTGTGTGTGTGTGTGTGTGTGTGTGTTAATATGTTGTTTTTTTTTTTTTTTTTAAATTACTACCAAAACAAGATTCAGATATTAACAAATAATAGATTTTGTTTGGCTGAGTATTTCGTAGGTAATGATTTTCGTACGGATCGAAATGACTTGCATGTTAAAGTAGTGTTTAATATCATTATTTATTTATTTATTTATTTATTGTCAAGTTTAATTTTTAAAAAGATGAAAATTAACACATAGCATTTTAGAAGTCATACTTAGAAACATTATTAAAGCGGCTAGCTCACCCATTGCCAGGATAATGGACTCGTGGTATGTTTGTCTGCGGCATAGTAACTCGGTGAGATAGCACCTAACAAAAACACGCCCTGCTTGCAAGCTAGTACACGACAGGCCATAATACATTATAGCACATACGTACTTGCTCTTAGATTTATCAAAAGCGGTTAATAGCCTTGACCTCATCGCGAATGCCTTAAAATGGCTTATGTGGCGTTAAATTAAACAACAACAACAACGCCATTTTACGGTAATGTACAGTTACATTTTGAAATTGTTTTACATAGAAAATGTACAACTAAAAAAATCTTAAGAAACCAAGAGAAAGTTGCTCTAATTTCTGTTTTAATTCAAATAATTTCAAACCCAATATCTTATTGGCATCCAAAGGGATTTCTTCTCAGAAGTTGTAAAAATTGAATGATAAACATGACAATTTCAATCATATAAAAACTTTAAAAAAAACAACCTGCAAAATATTCATAGGTACCACTGTCCATAAACATTATCTTTAAACATCAGTGGCATATACAGTTAGGGTTTTTTTTTTTTGTTTTTTTTTTTTTTGTTTTTGTTTTTTTTTTCTTTTTTGTTTTGTTTTTTTTTTTTAAGACATAGAGTCAATACCTAAATATTCAATGGAGTGTGAGGCACCTGGGCCGGAATTAGTTTGTCGTAAGTAGTCCCTAATGGAAGACTTAAGGGCTATTTAAATGCACGTTCCGCACAATTGGCAATAAAATATCGCATATAAATCTTTAAGATTCAGATAAAAAGCACATTAAAAAATTAATTACCTCTCAAATGTTAACTTATAAATTTTTATAAATTCTTCCTTTGATAACAAACCGATCAGAACATCTTGTCACGTTCCGATAATATGAAAATGATAATACGAGTTTTCCGTTTATTTATATATATATATATATATATATATATATATATATATATATGTGTGTGTGTGTGTGTGTGTGTGTGTGTGTGTGTGTGTGTGTGTGTGTATATATATATATATATATATATATATATATATATTTCATTCAGAAAAATTCAAACTTTATAACTGCCACTAGTAAACAAAAAATAATGATGCATGCTTAGTCTCAAGGTTTTCTGAACTTTCAATATACGTTATTATATTCTGCATTACATAAACAAACAGTACTACGACAGCTTTGTAGGGCCAAGTACAATGAACAACCCGATTTAGAAAATGAATGTGAACTGAGATTTGGAAATATATATATATAGAGAGAGAAAATCTATTACGAGTTTGAGGTCGAGATGGGGTAATTCCGATCGAGTGCTCAGTGGGCAGAGCCTCGTTTGAGATGAAAAAAATCTGACCACGAGATCGGAATTTCCCCATCTCGACCTCAGTCGAGTAATTGATTATTTTTCTCGCATATAATTTACGAAAAAATACCGGAATTCCTTCTATAACGTTGCAAGATTTTGGTAGCGGATGAATACAAAACACGCAACAATAACAAATAACGTTTCACTCACAGCAGAATGTGAACTTACGCGGTAAAACAAAACAATGATTTTTCTCTTACATATATACATCGTTTAGTAAAAATGATATTATTGATCATAATAATATCGTTTTGTCGTTTTCATATAATTTTTCCCACAAAATAATTACCCTTGCCAGTTGAAAAAAATCTAGTTCCCGTTCAACAGAGATGGGCTACACGTGCGCACGCGGGGTGCGATATGGAAAAAATATCAGTGAGATAAATCTATCACATGTGCAATATATATATATATATATATATATATATATATATATATATATATATATATATATTAGTTCAGCAATAGTGCTAATTAGTATTAACTGCTCCTAGAATATTTTGTTTTCAACAATAGTAATAATGGAAAATTACTGAATTATGTCATGCGCGTGTTATTGTAACAAATATCTGTAATAGAAAGTCATAGAGGAGCATGTAATGTTTTAATGAAACGTAAATTTATGAAAATATTAATAATGTTATGCTTGAAGAAAAACAACTTTTACGCGGTAAAGAAAGGTGGTACTTTTATTACTAACAACTCTTTTTTCGTAATACTTAGTGACAGGTGTTAAGTGAAAACACTTCAAATTTTGATAAAGGAAACTAACAAAAATTAACCCTTTTGTCGACCAAATTTGAATTAATACCCATCACATTTCATCATTTGAACGCTATTTGATTCAGCTGTCAGATAATAATGCGGCATTTTAGATACATTTTGTTTTTAAAAAGCGTCATTGATTTAAACCTAAATACATTTTGTAAATTATTTATCGTAATTGCGAACCAATAACGTCATAAAAGCCTACTTGTATTTAATATTCTTGTAACTTAATTTTTAAAAATATTTTGTGGGTTGGCCAAAAAATTCACGTCTCCATTCGATCAGGAAAGATAGGACAAATTTAATATTTAAATTAAATTAAACCCCTTTTAAAAACGACGCTTTAGGATAAATGACAGACTTTTCTGTTTTGTTTTCTTATCGAACATATAAAGTTATTTAAGGGTAACGATAAAACATAAAGAACTTCAAAATTCCTAAAGTGTTTGAGTATGCAGTCAGTCCAGCTTAGGTTTTGAGGTTTAAACGATTAGGTTCTAACCCACCCACCTACCCACCCACCCTAAAAATGAATTAAAACGGGATGCTCTGCGTCTTGGTAGACGTGACACGGTAATGAACCCTTGATGCACACTGCCCTGGGCGCAATGCAAAAGGTCACGATTTCTGTCACTTTACCTATAGCTAGTGACATCTCGATATTAGTGAAATATTCTTAAATATGATGTTAAACCCCATTCAAACAATCAATAAATTGACATTTAAAATTAGTCGTCTTTGTAATAAGTATCTTGGACTAGCGTAGTGCAGAATCTGTTATTTACCATACTAAATTTTGCTTTAGTTTCAGAAAATGTACCTTGTGGCAAAATTTCAGCCGTCTTCATTTTTGGGAATTTAATTAAAACTAAGGCTTGTTACCTCATGCCAAGCATTTCTTTGCTGGATTTGGATTCATTTAATTCTGGAACTTTGGGTTCATTAATTTTCAAATGTTTTGATTATCTTCTCTTATTTATCAATTTATTCGGCCCCTAGTGTCAAGGATACGGAATGAATTTCCGAAATGTGCACATATGACACATCAAAATTAAACAGGTATTTTTGTAAATATTTACATCTTAATGCTTCGTGCTTTTTGCTCTTGGTGAATCTAACTTTGCACTGATAAAATTATTTTGAATATTTTGTTTTTTCAAAAAATATGTCATTTTGATAAACTCAGATTAAACTTTCAACTGTAACATTTCACGAACGTCATCACAAGTGGTTACCTGTCTGTCTATACTGAGAAAAACTTTTTAACACATGTCATGTATTGATAATTAAATAAACATGTTTCTTCAAACGGAAGCTATACACCTGCTTTTGCACATAATTATGAGAAAGGAGTGTGGGTCCATGGCCAAGTAATTAACGACTCGTTATTATACAAACACGTTGTCCAATGGTTTTCGAAAGCATATGTTGTTTAGAAAGGGAATGTCCTCTCTTATTCTAAGAAATTCAATACTGTTTAATGTCAAAAACGATCGTTGTCTAGTCACACGTATATATAGCTTTTCTGAATCGTGTTTAATTGATCAATGAAGGTCTTACTTCTGAGTAGAGTGGAGTGAAGTAATGGCTTTTTACGCCCCAGTCGAGATTTATTCATTTATTTCTTTCTCACACTAGGATGTTAGCTGACCCCAGATTATTAGATTTCTTGTTTCAGAAGTATGACAAGGGCCTCGGTGGCCTAGTTGTCTAAAGCGCGCGCTTACGAATGACAGTGCCTCTCACCGCCTGGGCTCGAATCCCACTCAAGACAAACCCTAGAGTGAGAAAGATTATCAATTCGCTTGCCTAAGGCCGGTGGTTTTCTCCGGGCACTCCGGTTTTCTCCACCATCTCAGAACTGACCGCCTCAAAATAAATGAAAAAATCTCTTGACTGGGGCGTAAAACGCCATTTCTCCACTCCACTCCAATCTACTCAGAAGTAAGACCTCCATTTACATTTCAATCATCCATCCATTGGGTCTTTTGAGTGAAACATTTCATGTGTTTAGAACTGTGTAGCCTGTTTATATATATACTTGGTATTGGACTTCTTCTTTTACTTACTTAATAAGTTAAGTTAAGGAGAGGAGTAATTGTGTTCCATTGCTAAGACAAGATCCATTCCCCTTTTCTAGCAGTAAATTAAAATATAGTACAGAGAACCGGAGTACCATGAGTTAACAACCGATCTTCAGCAAGCAAACTGACATGCTTTATCACACTATGCCCTTCCCGAATCAAGCAAAACATATGCCAATCTATCTAACCAAAGTGAACCATAGTTTGTCGAAACCTATGAAAATTATCAGATCGCGATGCATCAAGTTTTAATCATTTAACGACCTAACTAAAGTTAACCGTGTGTCAACATACTTAACCCAAGTTAACCGTGAGTCAACGTCTTAACCCAAGCTAACCGTGTGTCAACCAACTTATTAACCCAAGTTAACCGAATATCAACCTACTTAACCCAAGCTAACCGTGTGTCAACCAACTTAAGCCAAGCTTATCGTGTGTCAACCTACTTAACCCAAGTTACCGTGTGTCAATCTACTTAACCCAAGCTAACTGTAAATCAACCTACTTAACCCATGCTAACTGTGGGTCAATCAACCTACTTTACCCAAGTTAACCGTGAGTCAACCTACTTAACAAAGCAAATCATTCGCGAACTGCTTTACCGTAATTCACCATGTGTCATGCTAACGAACATATGAAACTCATTTGTCAAACTTGTTAACTGTAGTGTATGCGATTGTTGTACTGATAGTTATTGCGATTGTTAAATCGGTTAATTTGTTGTAGAAATATTTTTTTCTTTTTTCAGTTGATCAGTTAAAAATTGTTATCTTCTTTGTTACAAAATGTTAATAAAATATAATTAGTCCTCAGGAAGATTTTTATTAAACTCATAGTTCTACATACGACAGTTCATTGTTTATCTAAAGATTGTTATTCACATTTTCCTTGAATTATCTATGATTTTGTTTTTTCTTTTGATCGATTTAGACTTATTTATTATATAATGGTGAATGCAGAACCATTCTTCTTCTTCTTCTTCTTTTCGCTATTATTATTATGTTTTTACGAGGGCCCTGTGCCGCTAATGTATTGTCTTAAGAGTACAGTGTCTAAGGCTCAGGCGAAAGCACTATACTCCATGACCGACCGGGTCTGACCCAAGACTTGAAAATGGGTAGTGGCCGTTCTTTCGCCAAGCACTCGGTATTACGAAATGAAGGTCACGGTTCTTTCGGGTGGGAACTTAAAATAAACGAGGTCCCGTGTCATTGCAGGCATGGCACGATAAAGAACCCTGCTGTATAATGCCATCAGCGCAACGCACAGGCAAAATTTCTGCACTTTCGCCTATAGCTGGCGACGTCTCCATATAAGTGAAATATTCTTGACTTGGACGTTAAACATTATAACTCAACTCAAGTCAACTATACTCCATGACCAAAATGTAATAGCACAGGTCCCGAGGGAAAACAGAATAGAGTTTAAGAACATCACATGAAACTATAGTTTATGGTACAGATAGCCGTATTTGACAAATGAAAAAATCAATATTTATATTTTGCTATCTCATATCTTTATATTCATATCTACTAATCGAGATGACATGTTGTTTACAAATGACAGACCCCTTAAGAGGAAAATAAGGTTTCTAAGGTGCACGCGCCGGTGTATTGTACGCATCTGGAAAGAAATAGTACCCTGCTGTGAAGGGCACTATTGTTGTTGTCAAGAAATACCAGAAACTATACGAAATAGAACTCATGTAATGACAAATTAAGTTTGTGCAAATAATCATGTGATGTACTAAAAACATATATACACAGGTGACTCAAAAATCTAATGGCATTCAGTTCCTAAATTCAAATTTTCTAGCATAGAAAAGATTTATTAAACGATGTCGAATTAAAAAGCATTAAATGCCAACGTTTTATAACGGTAATTATTCATTATAACCCAGAGAGAAAAAAGTCTCAAAAATGCAGGAAATCAGGAAAATTGAACACATGATAAACATATAATAATAATAATAATAATAATAATAATAATAATAATGATGATGATGATGATGATGATGATGATGATAATAATAATAATTATTATTATAATAATAATAATGATGATGATAATGATGATAATGATTATAATAATAAAAATAATAATAATTATTATTATTATTATTATAATAATAATAATAATAAGTTACATAAGTAAAAAATTAATAATATTTTATAACATAAATTAAAAACTTGCTACTTTTGAAGGGAATTTATGATAAAGTCGGGAATACGTAAAATGGCACGGTTTAAGTTTATGTTTGTGGACCTTAATTTCCCCCTTTTTGCACAACGTGCTCACACAATACGCACATATTTTAACTACTTTGTAACTATTGACTTAAGTTTTATTTTAAGAAAAATGTCAAATCTTACATTTTTCTGTTCCCCAATATATTTTGGGCACCTCGTGCTTTTATAAGGAAATCATAATTTCTAAAACAATCTAATTCTCCATTTCCAAAACAAAACAATATTATTGAAAATAATAGTTCTGAAATTTTTTACGGACCAAAAACCATATGACTTTCCATCTCCAGTTTGATTAGAGATGTTCATTTAATCGTTAACTATACAATATAATATGCCTGAGTTTATTACTTCATAACAAGCGACCAGATATTCCTAGCCGCCTTTAGTTTAAAAATTAAATCCTAAAAACGTTGAAAAAATTCCTACCATTCTGTGGGTTGCATAGAAACGGTTAAAGATTAAATTTCGTACGCTAAAAGTAACCAAATAAGTATGTATCAGCATGATTAAATTGTACATGAATTAATACTTTGTTAGGAAAAATCAAATAAAATTAAAATAATATTATCTTGTTTTCCTTGATCAGATTGTATTGTTTTAAAACAGGAGGACATAAAATTCAAAAATAATTTTCCGTTTATGAAGGAAACTTTGCCAATATATATAATTTTCCAGTATAGAACACTGCAGTCAACTCTTGCAAGAATAAGCTTATATATTACAAATTGTCTTTGGATATACATCTCAGTGTTAATGTTTGCAATTTCAGCATGGATATGCGTCTACTTTTCTTCGGAATCGTGAAGGTAAATTAAATGTGCATTAGGCTTAACTGTTGAGATGGAATTCTGGGTTTTTTCATTGATACTGTTTGTTTGAGTTTTATATATTTCTGTATCATCAGAACCATTAAATTATATCTTGAGTTTACGTGACAAAGTGCCTAGTTACCATTGCTGTAATGTCAAATGCATGTCAATAGTTTAAATGGAAATATGACTTGATTTTATATGCTTTTGTTTTCGATGCATTTAAAATGTTTACATGTTCGCTTTTAAGAATCACTATTTGTCCAGTATTTTTACAGTTACTCCCGTAACCTAACCAAAAGAAACCTCTTTTTTATCAAATATAAATGCGATGTATGTTGCCTGAAGCCGGGAATTTAAAATACAAAATTTTTTGTACTGATGCATTTTTTGACTTATTAAATTCTTATTTACCTGTAACCTAAGTAGTAAAGTAGTAAAACAGTATTAAAGTGTCACATATTACAAGTCAATAATATTTGATAATAATAATTACAAAAAAATTACATCCAAATAAGTGTGATACCCTGCCTAAACGAAAATACGAGAATAATTACTGTCTTGAATACGACGTCTAACGTAGGAAAAATTTAAAAGAACACATTTAACGCCTTTTAAACGTAAAAATTAGTGTTTTAGCTAAAAAATAAATGCTTATCTAATTGACCTCAGCTATTGCTAAATATATAATTTATTTAGCAGCAATTTTTATACTAAAATTCATCATCTTAAAAATATAATATATATAGTAAAGAAATTAATTAGATTTTTGAATTTATTTATTGTAAAAACAGTTTTAGACTTATATTTCTAAACGTGATGAATTTTTTTTTAAAAAAGTTTTCAAATAAATATCAGTATCTTATTATATTTATTTATATAGAAAACCAAGCATAGTTGAACAAATTAAAAATTTAAAACATAAAGCATATTTTTAGTAAAATATGTAACTTCTTTTCTAACTTCTTCAGCAAGTTAAATGAAACTCTTCCGTTTAAAAGTATTTTATTACGTGTCTCCACATTTAACGTTTGCTTAAGAAATGAAATTTATTAGATTTTCTTGAATATGAAATTTTTATGAAACCATAAATTAAGTATAGAAACTAATTGAAAGTCTAAGAAATGACAAATAATTCATTTGAAAAAAAGAAAAAGAAAAAGAAATAAATTAACAAACCCATACAATTCATTTTTTGGAGGGAAAAAAAACAGTTTTTCTGGAAAGTTGTTGCTTTTTTTAACGCCTGTTAGAATATTTTTTGTTTCCACCGTTTAATTGCTACATTAAAAACAACATATAGTTGTTTAGATTTTGTACAATTTTATGTGGCATGTGGATTGTGTGCAAATGTTTCTGTTTTCTTTAACTATGTGCTACTACGCAATTATGGCTACCCTTAGTGTCTATACACTTGTCCACAATGTCGCAAATTTTAAATTCTCTTTGCTATTTTAGTATAAATACTCGTCAGTGTGTGTGTGTGTGTGTGTGTGTGTGTGTGTGTGTGTGCGTGTCATTTAAACACTGGCGCAAAAATTGCACCGTATTTGGCAATATATAAAATGTGATATATTAAATCTACTGTTGGTTAGAACGCAATATAAAAGATTTGCCTTCAAAATACTAAAATTACAAAGTTCTTTCACATTGTTCACTAAAATCGATATTTTCAGATTTGATACTTATTTGTAATAATGTATTAATTTATAAACTACTCTAAATAACAAACAGTTAAAATTATTTATTCCGAGCCAACCTTATGATTGCAAAAACAAGTAAAATCCATTCTTACTTGCGCTCCATCGGGTTGGAATCCTCTTAACCAATGGTATCGGTATTCTTAACATGCAGTTACACAAATTTTTCGAACTTCATTTCATTTTAATTTTAAAAATATTTATTTTATCATTACTTCTTATTATATAAAAATATCATTATTATTATTATTATTATTATTATTTATTATTATTATTACTATTATTATAATTATTATTATTATTATAAATGAACGATGTAGTACAACTTAAATTCTGTTTTGTTCTCTCACATGTAACTCAAAGTCACATACAATGTATGCCACATCAACAATGGCTTGAAGGTCGAACAGTCAAACGTAAACGGCGTTATACAAGAGGAAACACGCTTTTAATTCTAAACGAAATGTTGCTTTATTTTTTATCTGATCAAATTTAATGAACTAATTGTCCATAACTCGATACATTTGTAACTTTAAAAACGGATATTCAATTTTTTTTTATGCTACAATGAGTCTGCAAATATACAAATTATAATTGACTAACAAAAAACACTTTAATAATCAAGCTGGAAGAATTAATTGCTGAAGTCGAAAAAACATGCTTACCAAATCGCATGAACCACCAATAGAAATTGAGTTTAAAAAGATGCGGGCTATTACTAATGTCACTCTTAAATAGGCGAAATTGAGAAAAAATAAATTGTATTAAAAGACATGAAAAACATGAGTATTAGAAATAAATTCATCGTAGATAATTGAGGTACTAAAAATAGCCCTCTTCTTTTATCTTCTGGAGTTGTTACAATAATTTTTGTTCAACTTGACTTTATGCATTATATATATATATATATATATATATATATATATATATATATATATATATATATATATATATAAAGAAAAAATTAGTTTCTTTCTTTTCAGTTTTCAAGTTTATGCAAAACGTTCTTTTACACACACACACACACACACACACACACACACACACACACACACAGAGTTTCTTTCTCAGGCGAAATCTCATAAATCAAGCCATTTTAATTAAATTTCTTATTGTCATGTTATTACATATTTCTGTGTTTTCCGTTTGATACATTTTCTTTACAGGTGTGCGGTTTCCGTCATATTATTTATGTGTTTTATTCTCTAATTATTCTGAATATGTATATATTTATTGTTTATTTAACTATGGCATCAGAAATAAACGACATTCTTCCAGTGATTATTTTGTTTTAATTTCAAACGACAATCCGAATACAAAGATAAAACCGCTAACGCGGTCACATTTCAAAACTATCCATTTTGATTTATCCTGGAAAGAACAAAGAACAGCTACTTTTCATATATGCTTTGCAGCTATTCTTTTGAAAAAAAAAAGATATGTAATTTACGTTATGAAGACGCTTTTTCAACTACTATTAAAGTTCTTAAAAATTTAAGAAAAACTTTTTTAAAATCTGTATTTTTACAACTTACTGTAACACATTTTATAGTAGTTTTTCTACAATTGTTTCGAGTATATATATATATATATATATATATATATATATATATATATATATATATATATATATATATATATATATATATATTGAAAAAAATGAAGGGTTATTGTAGGTAACATAAGTTATAAATTTAAAAACGATAACTTTTTATATGATTTTTAATGTTCAGGTAATGCTATTTTAAGTTAAGTTGAAAAGGTTACTTTTCAACGCACGGGTTAATATGATTTTCATTCTATCTAACCCCATAATCATTAAACAGTCGTGAAAAAAATCTCCAATAGAAGTAGAAATGATACATAAGCTGTTTGGTTTAAAATTAAAATTTATCGTTTATAAGGACATCAAACGTCGTTTACAACGTTCTAACTAAAACTTAGTAATCTTAGTATTTTTTAATGTCTTGATCACATTTATTCGTAGCTATACATGTAGTCATTGACAAATACTTTTTTAAATAGCTATAAGTTTTATATCTTTTTTTCTTGAATGTTTTTATTGTTAAACATATTACTTTACAACCTCAAAAAGCATAATAACATGAACGAATTTTTTGGGGAAAAATTTAATTCCTTTGCTGTAATTTTGTTCAATCTTTATATATATATTTGAGGGAATGTTGTTCTACTGGTTTGGTGTAATATTAGATTGTGAGTAAGCCAGAGAAATTCTCGTTAGATCATCATATAACATCGTTCTCTATAATGCATACTGTTAATTTCTAACATATTTCAAGAATACATTTAATAAAAAGCTAGAGTTGAATAGATATTTAACAAAAACACCTGTTTAATTTTGCTGTGCCATTTGTGCACATAAGAAAAGTAAAAGTATCTTTACGTTATAGTAAATAACAAATGTCAATGTCATAAATTTCAATAATCAAAAAAATCAATATACTTTATCGTAAAATTAAAAAGTACGTCATTTCTCTTTTAGAACAATGTCTATTTTATGGAAAACAAGGCATATATTGTGCAAGAGTTAAACGTCAAAATCGTGTTCATCGTTTATTGTTTTGAATTAAAAATGAAGTCAAATGAAAAACCAATGTCAATCATCTTTTAATCAAGTGCTGTTTAAGCGACTCTTTTCCACTGCTTTGATCCATAAAAATTATTTTCCAAAACAAAACAAACCTTATGGGTACGAGAAGAAATACACTGGTAAAATTATAACAATAATTAACAAGGCTTTTTAATGTTTGATTTGTAAATGCGAAGTAAAAACCAAATTTTATTGCATGAACAATGTTGGAAATAATGATATATTTGTGATATTGTATAAATCATTTCACTCGTGCCGTAAGTGTACATATAGGTCGTGAAAATATGGTTTTAAAACACTATTTTTATGAAGAAAAAATATCGCAACACACATAGGATTTAGTTGATTGCAGAAAGGAAAAAAAAACAACGTTTTATTGAATATTTCTTTCGAAACACAGAGGCAGTAAAGATTTTAAAATATTAAATTTGTTTAAATTTTAATTCTAAGAATTTAAACTATTTAATTTATTATGGTGTTGGTTGAAATGTTAATTTTTTCCTTTTTAATGATTGTCAGTAACTGCTTCACTGTACTTTTTGAAATATTTGAATACAACAGAAAAGCTCACTATCTTCAGTTTTATTCGCGAGGTTATCTACATCTAGTCAGTTGTATATGAAAGAAACACACACACACACACACACACACACACACACACACACACGTGGAAACCTTCATACTACACCTGTAAGAAGATATAAGTAATACACAGCTGTTTAATTAAAACAAATTAATTACTAAAGTGTCATAATTTATTATGTTGTACTTTGGACGTTTAATACTAGTCGAGTATTTAATTAGTACTGGTGTTAAAAATCTGTGATTATACCACAAAAAATTTTCCCTGCTACTTTAAGGTGACAAACCAGTCGATGGTCTTGCTTGTAAACATAAACAGTAAAGTTTACAATATATGAACTTTTTTTGTACTGTTTGTTATAGTCATTATCTTTTTTTTTAATTTTCATGATGCCATAATCTGCTAAGGTCATTTTCAGAATTTTGTATGTATTTCTTTTATCATTTTTTAAAATTATTTGTAGGTTTATAGTTTATGTGTTGTATACACAAGTACAATTACAAAGTCCCTGATAATTACTGTGGTATTCAAATTCCATTCCATATGAAGTTTAGAATCTTTCAAATACTGTGTCTTTTTTATTTGTTTTCTTTAGATGTGACATGATCAATCTGTACAACTGTTTATCATCCATGTATCCAAAATACGGACGATGCATTATATAACAGATCATCGCCGTTCTATATGTTCTAAGCGCATTTGGCATTTGGCTTTTTGGTGTCACAACGTTAAATCATGCTGAACTTAAAGTTCGTTTTGTATCTGATGCTATTTATTGACATAGAACATGTTAATTCAGTCTATACCTGAAACAAATCAGTTACTTATCTATAACCTATGTAGACAAGAAAAGAAAATGTAAAAGCGCCAATGTTCAAAATAAAGTGCATATACCACCATCACAAAATGTAACCTCAATGTCGGCAGCTACAGAAACTAAGTTGCATTGAATGTCTGGTGAACGCTATTAATATTATGTTTTATGGTTGTTCATCGATGTTCAAGACAAAAGAGTCAATATTACAGTATTAACCGTTCCAGAATGTGTTATTAAAATGTAACACTAAATTATTTATGTTTAATATATAACACACATGCCTGTTATATTTTGATGTGCCATATGTGCACATGTCGGAAAATCATTCCTCATCAGTGACACATGGGGCCGAAAAGTTTGATAGATAAAAACGTAAGTAAAACAGTTGAAAATGAAGGAATCTAAAGTTCCAAAATCATATGAATCCAAATCCAGCTAAGGAATGATTTGTATGAGGACACAAAGCTTAGTTTAGAGTAAATTTCAAAAATTAGGACGGCTGAAAAATTTGCTAAATGGTATATTTTCTGACAGCCCAAAGGAATGTCTACTGAGTGATGGATACCCTCGGGGAGTTAACTCCACCAGCAGCGGTACCCGCTCAGGGGTAGTAAATATATAACACATATACCTGTTAAATTTTGATGTGCCATATGTGCACATTTCGGAAAATCATTCCTCATTAGTGATACTAGGGGCCGAAAAGTTTGATAGATAAAAACGTAAGCCAAACAGTTGAAAATTAATGAATAAAAAGTTCAAAGCCAATTTTTAACTTATTCTTTTTACTCTTTAAGTTATTATTTTGACGGATTAAAACACATTTTTACAGATGCATGTATACTGTTTCATTTTATGTTTATGTATTACACATTTTACAATATATATGTAATTCAACTTTCTGTTTTGTTTTTTAACGTATTTGTTCATATTTTATGTATCCTTTTTTGAATGAATGTTTAGTATTTTAAAAAACAAAAGGTTTTTTTTATGATATTACACTTATTTTATCTTTATCTTTGAACATAATTAAAACATATTATTTATAAACTAGATTTCTTTTTAAGGAGGCATTTACAACTGTGCAACTGATAGCACAGGTAAATATATTAGTGAAATACTATTAGATATTTCAGAATATTTTCTAAGTGTCACCAAGATACACCAATGTTTTTATCCTAAGTTACAAAGCGTGTCTTATCCGACTTCCGTCGTTTTTTGCGGGAGATGAGGAAAGGGCCTAACTGGTGAGATTTTTTCCACACACTGTCAAGAGTTTTCTAGTTTCTTGTTCTTTCTGTTATAACGGGAATTTTCATCTTACACAGTGTTTTCTCGGAAGTTTGAAGATTTTGAAACCCTTAATTGTATCCTTACCCTGCCCATTCTTAAACATTAAACTTATCGATACAGTTTTTTTTAAGTATTCATTGTTTTTTATTCATTCGTTTATCTAATTTTTTGTCATTATTTTATTCTAGATTTTTTTATTTTAAGTATTTTTTCTTTATTTCTTATTTGTTTTCCGTTATTTTTATTTTTAATATTATTACATTTTATTTTATGTTTGCATCAGTCGTTTTTCTATGACTATATCATTGCCTGATATATGGTGTGTTTTGCCGAAAATGCCAAATAAATTTTGAACAGCAGCTCCTTCAAGAAACGTTTTCATTTTGCAGAAATTTAATAAAATTAAATATCGGCAAAGTGACACATTTATGTTGAGGTCAATTTCAATAACACACTCTCTCTCTCTCTCTCTCTCTCACTCTCTCTCTCTCTCTCTCTCTCTCTCTCTCTCTCTCTCTCTCCTTTTTATAGGTTTTAGGTGTAGTATAATATATTATTACGTTGTTAAGTCCCATAGTACCTATTGAAATCAAATATTAGAATACAACGGAAAAGGTTACGGTAATGTTAAAGTTTAAAAATCTTAATCTGTAACCTTCTTGCTCTTTATACAAAAATATGAATTTCATTCAGATTTTCTCAAGAACTCTATCAACCGGGAAGACTATAGGTCATTTTGATGAAAGTGTATAAAAAAGCTTACATAACTTAATAAAACACTTCCTTAGCATCTATTTGAAATATGGGGATATCTCAGTGATATATGTTATAATCGTCTCCCATCAACACACTTGTAGACATCTTAGTAATATTGTTTGTTTTATTATGTAATAAGGGCATTCATTTGACTTTTTCACCTTCCGTGTATTTACTCTTATTTTTGACCTTGACAAGATACGGTACTCAAGTAAAACAACGATAAGAATAGAATTTACAACAGATGTAACATCCAAACTTACTAGAAATAACCAGATGACTAATCAGTTAGATTTATTTAGATTTATATTTTAAGTATGCGGTTTTTCATTTCCCCCTCTTTGCTCCAAGTTAACATATCATTTTTGTTATAAAAAATTCCCTTTTTTATTTTAAAGTATGCCATGCCTTAAATTCATTTGAATGAGGTTCCCTGTCTATTATTAAAGTGAAGTAAAATGAGTGGGAAGTTTAGGGCTTTACACGTGCACTTTCACCCCAAATTTGCTATTGTATCCTGTTTTATTTTATTTGCTCTTTTTGTACTTTTACGAAGTGTTTCGTTTTTCTTACATGAAGTGTTTTTTTATTGCTATGGCTAATAACAAATGTTTAAATGCATTTACCAACCTCTGATTTCCAAATCCAATTTAAAGAATAAACAAATGTTTTATTATATTTATATTCGTTATTGTAACATATTTTTTCGTGTTGAGACAAATGTGTCAATAGTAGCAATGTTTTTGTTCTGCAATGAAGCACAAAGTGCATAAGTAGCCTTTTAAAATTAGATGCATAGTAATATATAAAACACAAACATACCAGTCCATGTTCAAATTCAAATCCCCAAAAAAAAACAAAGTAAAAAACGAAAACTGACCAATTCAGTTATGCACGTGAATAACGGTAAAGTTCGGAATACTGGAAAAACTGAAATACACGTTATTCAGTCAAGGAAGTGAGGCCGGGTGCTCCAGAAGGGTAAGCACCTCCTGTCTAGCTAGTTACACCCGTCATATTTGACAATGAAAGAAACATGGAACTTTGGGAAGTCTAATATATCTAGTATAAATTTGGATACAGTAACTTCCTACTTGTCACCAATATTGGGATGACGACCGTAAAACTTTTTAAGGGCCTTTATTAGCCTAGACTTGCAATATCCTCGAGTCAACGATTTAATTGTAAGCAGCTTGTTCCATTGTAGAAAGTTACCGTAGTGAGAAAAAGCTTTGCAGGAACATAGCCTCATAGAATCGGAAAGTTGACCACGATAGAAAAAATAAATCATCACGTTTGTCGTTTAGTTTTAGGTGTAACCCTTTGTGGGTGTCATGATTTAAATTAATTAACTTTTGAATTACAAAAAGTAAATGAAACAGAAAAAGTAATAGAAAAATTAAGGTTTATTTTGGCACAATCATAACTATAAATGTCTTTAATAACAAACATTTAAAAATATGGAAAAGCGGTGTAATACTGTTTGAATAATTAATTAAAACAAGTTTGGAATAACAATGTTGGTTTATTATGCGGTAAGATATTATTTGCTCATTGTGTATTAAATTGCGTTTTTTTTTCTTTTCTTTGCAGTTGGATCATTTTGCATCAAAATGTGGTTGATTCAGAATGTAGTAAAATGCAGTATGTTGATTTTGTAGTAAAATACGGTAGATTCATTTTGCATCAAAATGTAGTTGAATAGTTTTGTAATAAAATGCAGTTGGTTAATTTTATTAGTAAAATGCGGTTGGTTCATTTTTCAGCAAAATGTGGTTAGTTCTTTTTCTAGTAAAATGTGGTTAAATTATTATGAAGTAAAACGCCGTTGGTTCATTTTGCAGCAAAATGTGGTTGAATCATTTTCTAGTAAAAAGTAGTAGATTCATTTTGTAGTAAAATACTAGGTTCATTGCATTAAAATGTAGTTGAATCATTTTGTAATAAATGCAGTTAGTTTATTTTGTAGTGAAATGAGTTTGTTCATTTTGCAGCAAAATGTCTTTTAATCATTTTGAAGGAAAAGATGCGGTTGATACATTTTGCAGTAAAATGTGGTTAAATCATTTTGTAATAAATGAATTTTATTATTAACTTTTCAAATTTTTTTTTCAAAAACAATAATAGATGAATATATGAAAAAATTGTCGAAAGATCACGAACTTTGACTTTGATATTTTAAAAAGATAGCCAAAATTGAAATTCATTTTGTGGTAAACGAAGGGAGTTGTATTAAAGGAAAATTATAACATTTATGATTCGATTAGATTGGGATAATGGTGTTTAATGCACCAGTCAATTTTCTGTTTTTACATTGAGGTGGTCATTACTTGGATGATGAGGTAACGGAATACCTGGGAAAAAAACCTACCTTCGACAAGCGAACTTTTTCACATCAGGATCTGCCCAAGCGAGACCGAACCTAGGTACTGTAATCCGTAAGCGCGCTTATATCACTCGTTTGTCAAGGTCCTACTGATTATAAAAATAATTGCACCGATTAACTGTTGCATTTTTTTACTTGAACTTATTTCTTAAACTGGTATTTTAAAATATATTCCCTAGATTTGATTCGATTTTATTTTTTACGTCCCAGTCAAATTCCCTAAAAACGTCACCACCTTTAGGTGAAGTGGAAGACATTTTGACCTTTGCATTGCGCTCAGGGAAATGTCAGGAAGGGTTCTTTAGCGTGCCACGCCTGCTGTAAACGAGGCATGGGATTTTAATGTCTCCTCCAAAGAACTCAAGACTTTCATCTACTAAAATTGTCTCCGTCTCATTAATTTACTGTTAGGGATATGAACATAACACCCGAGCGGACTGATTTGTACTCCCTATGAGTAACATAACCGCCCATATCTACCACTTTGCTTTAAAAGTTTATGCTTAATTGATCATGGTTCGGTGAAGGGGGTCAGTTTATTCTGTGAGAAAATAAGGTAAGGTAATTGTAGTCTGGGTGTTCAAGTGGCGCAGTGGTTAGCACTTCCGCCTATCACCAATGCGACCGGGGTTCGATTCCCAGCGTCGTATGTGATAAGGTATGAGGTCACCTGCTTGAGCACGTGGGTTTTTCTCCGGGTTCTCCGGCTTTCCTCCCACAATAAGATCTCACGCGCGCTACAATTCGGGCCAACGAGCTAGATTAATATAAGTTGCACAACTTGTTTCTAAATCGTTGTAAAAGAAATAAAGTTTAATTTTTAATTGTAGTCTAATAATTGTGTTATTTTGCTTCCAAAAACATTGGCTTAGATGTGGTAAAATTAGTTTGGTTGTTTGGTAAAACAAATTGTTTCGAAACTATATTTCATGTGATGCAAGTAAGGTTTGTTTTATTTTGATTTTATAAGATTGGATTATAGAGCGGTGTGAACAAGAACGATTTATTGTATGCTGAAATAAAATTAGGATTTTAGATAGGTTTTGATAATGTTGGTTTATTGTGTGGTTATATAATGTCACTTTATTGTTTCCTGTAAATAATGTTGGTGCAATGTGTTGTGTAAGTAAAGATATGACACAAATACCTGATTAAATTCCCATGTGCCATATGTGCACTTTTCTGAAAATCATTCCTCATCAATGACACTAGGGGTTGAAAAGTTTGATAGATAAAAAAAACATAAGCCAAACAGTTGAAAAATAATGAATCTAAAGTTCCAAAATTATATTAATCCAAATCCAGCTAAGGAATGTTTTGCATGAGGAAACAAAGCTTAGTTTTAAATAAATTTCAAAATTTAAGACGGCTGCAAAATTTTGCTAAATTGTATATTTTCTGACAGCACAAAGTACTGCCTACTGAGTTATGGATACCCTCGGGGAGTGTACTCCACCATCAGCGGTGCCAATTCAAGGGTAGTAAATATATAACACAAAATGCATGTTAAGAAAGGATTATAGAGTGGTTGTGATAATGTTAGTTTCATTATGTGGTAAACTTACGTCTGTTCACTATGTGGTTAAATAAGGTTGGTGTATTTTTAGTAACTAGTGGCGCAAAACGATGGTAGTGATGATGGATATTATGTCCGATGATGATGAACTCCTTTTGCGTCAAATACATTTCGTCTCAAACTTTTATCATCTTCTGATTTTTAACTTTCATGGAAAGAAATTTGCGAGTATATGTATAATTCAGACAACAAACAGCTCGGATTTCACGTGAGGCGCCGAAACAAGCTGTTTGCAAAGGATAAGCTTTCAGCGAACGAATTGCATTTTGATAATGATGATTGTGTTTGCGATGGTGATGTTTATGATGTCCACAATGAAACCAACAGTATTTATGTCATATAGTGACGCCCAGCTAGTTAAAGATGGAGGAAGACTCAAGACACCCGATTGTCCCTAATAGTCGAATCAAGCATCTGGATAGAACCATCAACCTTCCGCAAGTCAGCTAGGAGTCTTTCCTCATGAATATCCAATCCAAGTCAGACGTCAGGTCAAGCGAGAATGAGTCGGCGACTCTTACCACTCAGCCACGGAGGTCTGATGATAATAAGAATAATAATATGATGATGCTGACATCATCATCATCGCTATCATCATGATGTGTGATGGTGGTTGTGTTTTAAGTGAAGATGGTAATGATGATGGAGGTGTAGGAAATGATAGTGAAGGATATTATGGAATCGAGCTTTAAATGTTTTCTTTATGCGGCGGAAGGTAGCCTTTTTGCCGCATTAAAAAGCGTCCTCTTTATGCAATGAAATTCCCCGAATAGACTTGTTGTAACACGTTTATGCGCCGTTTCAAGGCTTATTTTTAGAAAACTATGTGGCACACAAAATTAAAAAAGATAGATTCATTTTTGGGAAACCGAGTTGTGCACTATATTGAAAAAAGGATTATTTTGGCGATCAAGTTTTCATTAAAATAATGTTTGTCACGTACTTGGTTCAATTAATGTTAGTTTATTGTGGATTAAAAGTCTGTTTTTTATGTATCAGTGCACTTGTTGTAAGATTATTCAATATATGTTAGAAAATTAGAACATACAATATTTTATATCGTTTAAATATAACACTAGGTATCCGCCCTAAGTCGTGAAGAAAACATGTTTAAGTGGTGCAAATACGGCTTATTTTTAATTTTTATTTAAAGCAAAACAGGTTTCAGCGGTGCAAATACGGTTTATTTTATTTTTTATTTAAACAAAACAGTTTCTTCGTTGCAAATACGGTTTATTTTGATTTTTTTATTAAAACAAAACGGTATCAGCAGTGCAAATACGGTTTATTTCATGATTTGTGTTTTTAAAGAATTAAAACAAAAAGTTTTAGCGGCTTATCTTGAATTTTAAAGAACAGTTTTAGCGGCGGAAATACGGCTTATCTTGAATTTAAAGAACAGTTTTATCGGTACGGCTTATCTTGAATTTAAAAAACAGTTTTAGCGGTGAAAATACCGCTTACCTTGAATTTTAAAGAACAGTTTTAGCGGTGAAAATACGGCTTATCTTGAATTTAAAGAACAGTTTTAGCGGTGAAAATACGGCTTATTTTGTGATTTGTGTTTTAAAAGTTTTTTATTTGTTACTTTATTGTGTGAGATATCAAGATGATATTTTAACCTTGAATTTCAATTCAATTAATTCATTTAAATGTTAATCATCACTAGATGTTGGATTAGTAGAATGGTAAAGATATTTATCAATATTTCTTTTTATTTTTCAGATGCCCAACCCCAGTCGGCAAGTGGTGGTCTTTGTTTTTTTGAGGTATTTTTTCCTTGTATTACGCGTTGGCGTTTAATTTCCAAATACAAAAGAGCAAAACAAGCCCAGCTTTTGTGTTTGGTAAATGTGGAAGACCTTGCAACATAAATGCCATATTCAGACACATATATAACCCCTTTAAAGACGAAATAGAAAGCATATTATATTTGATTTTTTTTTCAGGACATATTCAATTTATAGAACAAATATGTTTAAGTGTGTGTGTGTGTGTGTGTGTGTGTGTGTGTTTCTTTCAAGTAATGTCCCTGCGTAAGGTGTACATGTTTCACAGTTAATACGTTATGGTAGAGTTTGTTCCCCACTTTGGGGGCTTTTTACAACGAAGCAAACTGCTTACAATTAAATTGTTGATGGTTTATCTTGAATTTAAAGAACACTTTTAGCGGTGGAAATGCGGCTTATCTTGAATTTAAAGAACATTTTTAGCGGTGCAAATACCACTTACCTTGAATTTAAAGAACAGTGTTAGCGGTAGAAATACGGCTTATTTTGAATTATAAAGAACAGTTTTAGCGGTGCAAATGCGGCTTATTTTGAATTTTTTAAAAAACATAAGAGTTTCAGTGGTGCAAGTATGATTTAGCTCGATTTTCTATTTAAAACAAAACGGTATCAGCAGTGCAAATACGGTTTATTTCATGACTTGTGTTTTTAAAGAATTAAAACAAAAAGTTTAAGCGGTGCAAATATGGCTTATCTTGAATTCAAAGAACGGTTTTAGCGCTGGAAATACGATACGATACGGCTTATCTTGAATTTTAAAGAACAGTTTTAGCGGTGAAAATACGGCTTATTTAATTTAAAGAGCAGTTTAAGCGGTACAAATACTGCTTATCTTGAATTTAAAGAACAGTTTTTAGCGGTGCAAATACGGCTTATCTTGAATTCAAAGAACTGTTTTAGGGCTGGAAATACGATACGGCATATCTTGAATTTAAAGAACAGTTTTAGCGTTGCATAACCGTTTATCTTGAATTTAAAGAACAGTTTAAGGGGTGGAAATACGGCTTATCTTGAATTTAAAGAGCACTTTTAGCGGTGCAAATACTGCTTATCTTAATTTAAAGAAAGTTTTAGCCGGGTTAAATATGGCTTATCTTCAATTTCAAAAAAACAGTTTTAGCGGTGCAAATACGGCTTATCTTGAATTTAAAGAACCGTCTTAGCGGTACAGATACGGCTTATTTGGATTAGTAGTAGGTAAGGATTTTACGTGTTTATCAATATTTCTTATTATTTTTTTCAGGTGCCCACGCCCCAGTCGACAAGTGGTGGTCTTTGTTTTTTCTGAGGTATTTTTTCCTTGTATTACGCGTTGGCGTTTAATTTGCAAACTCATTGTAACCAATCAAAAAAGACCAAAACGAGCCCAGCTTTTGTGTTTGGTAAATGTGGAAGACCTTGCAACAAAATGCCATATTCAGACACATATATAACCCCTTTAAAGACGAAATAGAAGGCAAATTTTATTTAATTTGTTTCAGGACATATTAAATTTATAGAATAAGTATGTGTGTGTGTGTGTGTGTGTGTGTGTGTGTGTGTGTGTGTGTTTCTTTCAAGTAATATCCCTGTGTAAGATTCATAGGTTTCACAGTTAATACATTATGGTAGAGCTTGTTCCCACTATCGAGACTTTTTACAACGAAGCAAACTGCTTACAATTAAATTGATTACGCAAGAATATTGCAAGTCTATGCTAAAAGTCTTATTCTTTATATGTTTTGTAGTTGCTAACTTAAACCACTAGTATTATCAAGTCCTCAAAAACCAAAAGCTTTGTTTATCTATGCCATTATTGTATGAAGATCAGAAGCAACTGAACATTTTACTTTCGCTTTTCTTATTATTCTCTTAATTTCTTTTTATTAATTTTTTTAATCTTCGCAAGATATTCAGGTAAAGATATTCAAGTAAAGAATCTTTAAGTAATGTAGTTATTTAAAAATTGAACTGTTTTAAAATGGTATTCATTGTCAGTATGAAGGCAACAACTTTGCAAGCAAACGGAATAACGCGCGTTATTCCGTTTGCTTGCAAAGTTGTTGCCTTCATACTGACAATAAATACCTTTTTCAAACAGTTCAATCGTTATATTTTCGTTTAATATTTTTTTAAAAAAAAATATTCATTTATTTTAAGAAAAAAAATTCCCATCTATAACACATGCACATCGGGGGAGTCCAATAGACGAAACAGCCAATGCCTAACTTGTTTTTCTTTTCAGGGGTGTGTTTTTACAGAACAAAATTAATGTTTAAAACACCTTCAGAAAATCAAAGTTTAAACAAAGATAAATATTTTATTATAATATAGCTACATATGTCCCTTCGATTTTAAAGTAACATCGCCACGCATTAAGTTAACCTGAATAGTTAAACAGCGTGTTTGAACTAAACATTTCAGGAGAACATCTTTATGAAAACTCGTTTGCATTGTACCTTTATTTTTTAAAACAAGCAAAGTAAAATCACGTCCTCCAGGGAGAACAATTTGAAATTCCATACCAAAGAAGATAAAACCTCTCTTACTTTTGGCATTAGAAATTAAATCTTTTACACTCAACTTGCAAATTAAAATAAAAATTACCATACCCTTGTTTGAGCCAAAATTTAAAATTTAAAATATGACAATTTACGAATACAAATTTATTTAGATATTCTTTTTTCAAGAATTAAAACGCGCCTGTTGGAGGGTCGCTTAAAGTTTACAGCGCCCCTATACCGCCTGGGTTCGAATCCCATTCGGGAAATCCTAAAATATGTCAGTTTGATTGCCGAAGGTGGGTGGTTTTGTCCAGGCATTCCGGTTTCTGCCACCATCCCCTAGCTGTCGGCGACTTTTACTACTCAGCCCCGATGATGATAATAATAATTATATGATGATGATCATGACATCATCATCATAGTGTTGGTGGTGGTGTTTTTAACGAAGGTAAAACAGTATCAGCGGTGCAAATACGGCTTATTTCGTGACTTGTGTTTTTAAAGATTTTTTATTTGTTAATTTATATGTCATATTGTGTTAGATTAGTAGAAAAGATTGACATGTGTTGATTTATATATCTGTTTAATTATTTGTCCGCAGTGGTGGTCTTTAGTCTTCTTTTATTATAATTTGATCATAATGTCTCGTTCCTGTTATTCACATTTATGAAATGACATTGTTTTGGGGGCACTTCATGCTAGTATGATACCGGGTGTTCCGGGTACAAATTGCATGAAGAGCGATGCTCTTCATGTTAAATCTGTACCCGGAACACCCGGTATCATACTAGCATGAAGTGCCCCCAAAACAATGTCATTTCTTATATTTACAATTTATTTCTTACATCTTATCTGCTATGTGGACTTAAAACTTATACTACATTTAATTTTTGTTAATTTACTACCTCCGTTTGTTTTAGTGCATTGTGGAACCCGTCTATCGCATCTCCATAAATGATTACGTCAGTGATAAGTGGGATGACAAGTGACCCCGCCTACTTCCATTGATGAAAAAAACTAATCCGTTAAATATATAACAATTAAATGGAATACAGTTGTTTTAATCACAGAATTAAAAGATTAAATTTTGACAATATTTAACAGCTACATTTGCATATTTAAATTAAAAGTACAGTTTGAAAAAGAAGAATTAGAAAAATACACCAGAAGTGTGGGAACTTACTTGTCTGTGACGTAATGTATTGGTGATAACGCAGTACTGTTGGATCAGTTCAAAAAGGTAAAACATACGTTTTCATAGCCGTATGAAGCAAATTTTCGATAATGTTGAGAAATAGCTTTCATAGGCGGAAAGTGGGTGCTATTGTGAATATATAGATATGGAACTCTGGAAAGCCGTAATTACATTTATTCGTTAACGGTCATTAATGTACTTTAACGGAATAAAAGTTACTTTAGCGCACATTAACGAAAATGATTTAACGGAATTTTAACTTAACGATCGTTAAAGTAAACTAGAGATTGTAACTGGGATACCAGTTACGTATGATTCCCCACCATCCATAATCTATATATTGTCTAAAATATACACCTGCTGATGGATTGATCTCGAGATGGATTGATAGTATCCATTACTAGTAATCGAAAGCTGACTAAGAGAAAGGGCGGAAGACAAGTAAATTTAAAGTTAACATCGAATTGTACAATTATAATTCGAGCAGTATTCATTTTAATATATATTTTCATTCCCTCATACCCCATTGTTGCAACAATGTTTTTTGTTAAAAGAAACCAATTGATCACGGGAGTCCGAATCTGCATGTATAAATTTATAATTCGAAATGTATGTAAATTATACAAGTTTAATAGATCAGAATCATGCGTTCTGTCCTCTGACATAGGTCCTATCCATTAAATTGGCAATTCTATTAGCTGGTGTATTTTGATTGGACAGGTATTCAACTTTGATTGATAGCAAATCTATTTCACGAACTGTGAGGTGTTTAACCAACAAATTTGATTGACGTGTGTCATGACTGTGAAGTAGCCATAACCTACATATTAATGGATAATTGACAAAGAGATTAAAGCAATTATCCATATCAAAACATGTAATAATGCTATTGAATTTGTTTACAATTTTTTGAATAGGAATTTAATCCTGTAATCTTGCCTAAAGAAATGAAATCATGTATGCCATAAGATAGTGTTTCTTGACTGAGGGTGGGTGTTAAGAATTCTGGCTTCCCACCCCTACCCTCTCTTGAAAATGATTTCCTGGAGGTTTTTATCACTCTTTTCAAAAGTCCATAATGAACAAGAAAATATACAGATGAGTGGAAAGGATTTTAACTATTTAAAAGCTATACATGTACATAGCACCACCCACAGTGGGAAATGACCTTAGGTGCCCTTTATTAATATCACTCTATTCAACTTTTCATAAGGAACCAGAAAATACATAAATTAGGGGTGGGGATTTCAATAGTTTCAAATTAACTTAGCACCACCCAGCCCTACCCTTCAGTGGGAAAGGACCTTAGGTGTCTTTGATTAGTGTCATTCTTTTCATTTTATCATTAGGAACCAGAAAATATATACTTTAGGGATGGGGATCTCATTAGTTTATGAGTTATGACAAAGCCCTATATATGGTTTTATAGCACACCGCAAAGTGTTTAAGGAAAAATTGGTGATTTTTGTTTTTAAGATCCCATCTTCCGTCCCTCACCCAATAAATACCCATAAATGTAAAACTTTAATGGTGCAGGAACCTATCCTAAATTTTTGAACGAGATTGAATGATGCGTTTAACTTGTTTGGCAGTGCTGATAAAAATTTGATATATTTTTAACAATTTAATACATAGTAACTGAGAATTTATTAAGAACAAATTATGTATGTGAGAAAGAGGTTAGTCACTCAATTAACATTTAGTTCATTAACATTCAATTATTTTGTTTAGTGCTTAACTGTATACATTAATTCAGATTACCCATTTTTATCGGGCGCTCATATATCTGAGAAACTGAATAAGAAAGAAGAAGATTCTGTAAGAGTTATCTATCTTTGTACGTATTGGACAGATAGATGTTTGGAATTAAATTACGCAATTTACACGCACCGACCGCTGAGCCGTCGAGATAGAAAAAAATTTGATCATTTATCCATATCTACCAAGATAGCAGATTGTTGGTACCAAATTTCATCGAAACCCATCATACCGTTTCCGAGTTCTGCACCGGACAATTTTAAGGAAGAAAAAAAATTATAAAAATAATAATAATAAAAATAAGAAGAAGAAGAAGAAGAAGAAACAGAACGAAAACAATATGATTCCCCACCTTTGGGTGGGGAATCATAATTATAGGTCGTTCATGTACTTTGACGAATAAAAGTGATTACGGCGTTTCATATCTATATCTCCTAGATAGAGAATCCCTCTTGGGTGTTCCAGTGCGAGACAGTTCTCTGCAATTAATAGTTAATGCTAGGGGATTGTACGGATGTGAACGGTTCGTTGTTAAACTCTGACCAACCTACATTCATTTTCGGTTGATCCCAGACTCCGTTGTCAACATTTGACCGACCGAAATTCATTAAAGGTTAATCCCCGACTCTGTTTTTATTTTCCGACCAGCCGAGGCTCATGAAATATTGATTCCAGACAAATTTTACTTGTTGACATATTTACCACAGCTCGTTTTAATTATGTCTGCGTATCAACAGGCATCTTGTTACTCAAGACAATTTTTTTCAGTGGTATCTCCTTCGTTTCTTATCCAATCAGGCTTTAAGTTTGTCAACTTGTAGGGATTGACCATCGGAGAAGTGCGTTTCCTCACCGTTTTTCGGAATTTGGATAGACTTCGTAGAAATCCGGTTAAAACAACAACCCGGGGCTTTTATTGTGACGGATACGCTCTAAGGTCATCTCCTTGAATTAAACTAACTATAGACTATTTGTCCACTTCATTCTTTTTTCCCACACTTACAGAATGTTAATTCTTAGAATAAACACATAAGGCAAAATGCTTAAAAACATCGCCCCAAAATTGTTGATACGCAGACATTTATTTGCTCGATAGTATACATTCTAGTTTAATTAATAGTATACATTCTAGTTTAATTAATAATTATACTGGCTCACACAAATAATGAACAAGTATGATTATGTAATTATGTCAGTTTGCCGACAGGCATTCATTTTTGTCATGCGAGTATATGTTGCGTATCAACAACTAAGAATCTAGAACGAAGCGGACAAAAGCAACATAATTAGTTTATTTCAAGGATATGCCCGGGTTGTTGTTTTAACTGGACTTCTCCGGAGTCCTTTCGAATTCCGAAAAACGGTGAGGAAGCGCTCTTCCAATGGTCAATATTTACCAGTTGACACAATTTTAGCCTGATCTGATAAGAAACAAAGGAGGAGGTACCTCTGAAAAAATCTGTCTTGATGAACAATAAGATGTTTGCTGATACGCAGACATAAAATAGATTGATTATTATAGTATTACACCGTGAAAGTCACAGCCAAACTATGCACCATTTCTTATTACTAAATTATTAAAGATCTGCTTTACAATTCAGTTAGAATGATGCTATGCTATATTATTTCGACAAGAGATCGAGCTTCTAACCCAAACCGGGTTTTGTATTAGACATACAAATATAATATAATGCTTCCTCGCTCGGCGCACAGCAGGACGAAGGCAGAGTATTGACTGGTTCACTCGATATCAGAATAATGTGATTGGGGAGTGATATGCTTGTCTGCGACATGCTGACTTTGTGAACTAGCACCAACACAAAAATCGCCCTGAGTACGCACTAGAGCAAGACAAACCATAATACCTACTCGCACATGTCACAAATACAAAACCTTGCTCTTAAATTAAGATCCTTAGAAATTAATAACCTCGCTCATGTCGCGAAAAGCTGCAATACTGCTGATGCGACGTTAGACAACATTATAACCAACACCAAAATTTTAATGGAGGGATATAATTTTTTTTACTATTATTAATCGCCATTTAACTTTGGTTTGACGTATTATCAAGATATTTTTAAAATAATAAACAGTTGACCAATTTTGTCCATGGATAAACGGACCTCAAGGAATCTGGGTTGGACCTATTCATAGCTCCCTAAATGCATACCAGGCCCCAGTTTCACAATCATTCACTCACCTGAGTTTACACACAACTTAAATTCGGGAATATTTCAATTTCATTTCTAAGACATTATACAGTTAAAATTGAATATCTAATGTAACATTTAAACTGTTTAGTGCAGGTTTGTTGAACAAAACGAAACATTCTGTTATGATACTTGAATTTTTAAAAATATTGATGACAGAAAAATGGGAATATTTGAGTGAACACTAAGCTGAATGAATGATCGTGAAACTGGGGCCTGAAAGACAGACGCCCTTAAAAGGTGCTTCAGACAACTCCTCCTTAATTGTCAGAAGTTGGAAAGAATTAATCAAATTTTAATATTTAATCTGAAAAATTAATGTGGATATCAGAATATACCTACCTAATTTATATTCATAGCATAATTTTTTTCTAAAACATAATTCTCAATATTTTTCAAAACACTTCATTTATTTTTATTTACTTAGTTTAAAATTGTTAAAAACAGATTTATGTTAAATAAACAATACATGAATGAATTTTAAAGTTTTGAAGTATTAATGAGTTTGATATTCTCTTTATACAATTTTTTTACAAAAACAAATATCCACAAGAGAGAGAGAGAGAGAGAGAGAGAGGGGGGGGGTTCAAATTAAGAAATACTTAATTATTCTGTTAAGACCTTTTACCTTATCTCAACAAACAACCATTTCTTTGAAAATAAACGTCTGTATGTGGCCCTTCGGTCGTTGTGTAGACTACTGATTAGACTAATAAAGGTGTCAGACGTGGCAAATTTTAAAAAAGGCAAACAGTGGACCCCAGAGGGGAAACCCTGAGCAAAAAAAGGACCAACAAAGAAGCCACATATTGAGCCAAACTCCACAGAGTGTAGCGTTAATGAAGATAAAGGTGGGCTTGTAAAATGTACAGCGACTGGAGCTAAAGATGGACCGGTGGATTGTTTATGGAATTTTTAATAAATCGAGAGGAGTATCTGAGCTGACATAATGTTTTTAAAAGACAATTTCCAAAAAGAGAGGAATGATGTGAAGTTGGGTGGGATAGGGCTACGTCGGCGTAAACGCCTTCTCTGTATACAATAAACATTGTAGATGTTTACGTCTCCCAGGTGACTGCCAGGTACTCGAGGACATGGTTATCGAGAGCATTGTAAACCTTACCAAGTTTGGTCTTATAAAAAGGAATACAAAGACAATATCCTGTTGTTATCTTTTAACCTGCCCGAGACCTATTACAAGTTAATGCCAAACAAATCCTAATTGTTGGAGATTATATGTCATAATTTTTAATGTTCAAAATTCACAAAAAAATAAGTAAATGTAATTATATCTTTATTTTAAACCGACGGATATAAGGTAAAACTTTTACAGGAATGATGTATGGATATTCCTTTACTAAGATTGCCGAAATTTCCCGGATCCACCAAAAAACATGGCTGCCAGCACAGGACATAGTTTCACATTAGAACCCTATGGGAAAAAGCGTATATTGGCCATCTCCTCTGAAGCTTTTGAAGCAAATTGAAATCAAACTTTGCAGGAATGATGTATGGATGGTCCTTTACTAAGATTGCCGAAATTTTCCGGATACAACAAAAACATGGTTGCCAGTGCAGGACATAGTTTAACATTGTACTCAATGGGAAAAGCATATATTTGCTATCTCCTCTGAAACAACTGAAGCAAATTGAACCAAACTTTACAGGAATGATGTATGGATGGTCCTGTACAATGATTACTGAAATTTCCCGGATTCACTAAAAAAACATGGCTGCCAGCGCAGGACATATTTTAACATTCGACCCAATGGGAAAAGCATGTATTGGCCATCTCCTCTGAAGCTAATTAAGCAAACTGAATCAAACTTTACAGTAATGATGTATGGATGGTCCTTTACTAAGATTGCCGAAATTTCCCGGATCCACTAAAAAACATGGCTTCCAACGCAGGACATAGTTTAACATTGGACCCTATGGGCAAAGCATATATTGGCTATCTCCTCTGAAGGCAATTAAGCAAACTGAATCAAACTTTGCAGGAATGATGTATGGATGGTCCTTTACTAAGATAGCCGAAATTTTCCGGATCTGCAAAAACATGGCTACCAGCACAGGACATAGTTTAACATTGGACCCTATGGGAAAAGCATATATTGGCCATCTCCTCTGAAGCTTTTGAAGCAAATTGAATCAAACTTTGCAGGAATGATGTATGTTTGGTCCTTTACTAAGATAGGTGAAATTTCCTGGATTCACTAAAAACATGGCTGCCAGCACAGGACATAGTTTAACATTGTACCCAATGGGAAAAGCATATATTGGCCATCTCCTCTGAAGCTTTTGAAGCAAATTGAATCAAACTTTGCAGGAATGATGTATGTTTGGTCCTTAACTAAGATAGGTGAAATTTTCCGGATCTGCCAAAAAACATGGCTACCAGCACAGGACATAGTTTAACATTGGACCCTATGGGAAAAGCATATATTGGCTATCTCCTCTGAAGCTTTGAAGCAAATTGAACCAAACTTTGCAGGAATGATGTATGGTTGGTTGTTTACCAGGATAGCCAAAATATTCCGGATATGCCAAAAAAAAAAAAAAAACATGGCCACCAGCGCAGGACATAGTTTAACATTGGACCCTATGAGAAGCATATATTGGCTATCTCCTCTGAAACTACTGAAGCCAATTGAACCAAACGTTACAGGAATGATGTATGAAAGGTCCTTTCCATAGATGGCCGAAAAGTTTTTTTGAATTTGCCAAAAAACTTGGACACCAGCATAGGTTATTGTTTAACATTGGACCCTATGGGATAAGCATGTTTTGACTATCTCCTCTGAAGCTACTGGTTTAAATCAAACCAAACTTTACAGGAATGATTCAAACATCTTCCACGTAAGATTACCTAGCCCAGGTGAGCGATACAGGCTCATCTTCTGAGCCTCTGGTTATCACATTTGTTACTTTTATATTTTTGTATCATAATATTCCTCACTATTTTACCTGGTTGTATTTCATTTTATCTATTTTACGTAATCTTGAGCCGGAATCACTTATTTTGTGAAGGCTAAAGTTAATCTTTATTACGTTAATTGTCGCGTCTTTTCAATTGCTTGATTAACAGATTTTAGCGGTGTTTTAGTTGTCAGTTACGTTTTTTTCATCCAGATTATTGTTTAAACATATCATGGAAAATTTTTTATGTTGTTCATTAAAACAAGTTCTACCCGTCATAATACCTGATTTATTATCCAACTAGAGGGCTCAAACTAATCCCTCATTCTTTATATTTCATTTCTAAATTCAATTCAATTCAATCTTTATTGCATTAAGCATACATATGCTTTTTGCTACAAACATATTTTACATAGCTGGTGGCAAAATATGTTACAAATTACATGTAATACAAAGAGAAACAATCAAGATGGTAAGAGAGCATCACATATAACAATAATATATATACTAGTATATATATATATTTCCATTTTACATGTATAATAAGTTACACATTTGTCCAAAAAAAGTGTAGATTATATTAAACATAATATTTCGTCTCTCAATTTAAATGCATGGTATAAATATTTTGAGGTTTTCTTAATTTTGAAGACAAAAGACTTGTAATTTTTTGTATGTTAGGCCAGTTACAATAATAATTAGAGAAATATTTTCGCCGTAAATCAATATAGACAGGACACACTTAACAGAAAATTATATTCATTTCCTTGAACTTTCATATTACAACAATTACAAATTCTACTACTTTTTTCCACATTATAAAACCTACCATTCTCAATTTCTAAACAATGTGAAGATATTCTTAAACGAGTCAATAAACTTCTAAATTTTTTTCTGCAATAACGTTTAAATATTCTTCAAATTCAAATTCTTTTTTTAAAACCTTTGATAATAATATAATTTATTAAAATGAAACATATTACCAAACAACCATTCTTGTATGTACTGATCATTTAATTCTTTTTTTAACATATTAAAATCGGGTATAAAGAAATCTTGTTGAAGTCATATGTCGTGCATTCCCATAGAACATAACAAATTCTTTAATTGAAATGCCCAATTAACTTGAAGACCTTTACCATTATTGGCATCTGTCCTCAACATATTGTTAAATTCATAAATAAAGGCTTCTTTGTTTTTAATAATTTTCAACCAATACTTAATAATACGTAACTTTCTAATGTAAGATAATGGATGTCTTCCGAGTTCACCATACACAGATACATTACAGGAAGATTTTTTAACACCTAGTATAATTTTACAGAACTTCAAATTCTAAACGAGGACTTCTCGGATCTCCAGAGTACAGTATGGTTGTATCGGAATCGCCGATCAATCAAATATCAATAAGCGGAAACACGTACAAACTTGAAGCGGAATCTCGCAAAAGTTTTGTTGTTCAATATAAGTAAAAGTAACAACAGTCCGGTTCGCCTTTGAGCTACAAATTTCCAACGGACGGCGTTGCTTACAAATCCATGACTTCATTTTTTCAGTGAACTCAGATGACAAAATATGAAAATTCAACTGAATTTTCAGACTTTTGTACCGACCCTAACTTTGTACTCATTCCGACAAAACTCGTGGTTCCCATTCCGACAGAACCCGTGGTTCTTATTTTAGTCCCGGAAGTGTTAAACAAGTGTTCTTTTCACGAAGCAAACACGTGCACTTACGGTCGTATTTTACTCTACCTTACACTTTACCATGAAATTGCAGCAAGACGGACTTTGCAAAATAATGTGGCGTGTTCTTGCTAGATACACACTGGTTTACAGAATGACAAAATTTGCAAAGTAATGTGGCAAGACAAGCAGAACTGTTGGTTTGTCTTGGTGATTTCCTATTTATTTAAAGTTTCCTTTCTCACAATACTACTTTTAATATTTTCCACCTTTTGCTATTCAGATAACATAGTGTTAAAACGTAAATATTGAAGGTCACACAAAATATTACAACATGTTGACCATTTTGTGACTAGTATGTATCCTGTTTACAAAATTGCCTTTCACTACTGTAGTATGTCGTTAGTAATAAGCAAGGAAAATGCAAATATATCTAAAAAAGAAATCCCCTTTTTAGTAATCCTTTAATACCAATATAAATCAAACGCAGTAGAATGCACAATGCATTGTAACATGCGTCATGTGGCAGAACACCTTTTAAAAAGCAAAAGCCGTTCGGCAAAACACGACAGAACTCGTAGTTGTCTTCTAACCTCAGATCCAAGATGTTCTACGATGCTTGCGATGGTTTTATGATAACCGTTTAAAACATTCAAGTAACTTTTATTGGGGGAAGCGTTCGATGGCGATGTGTGTATTACAAACGAGGTCATTATATTAAATGTGGTTAAGTAAAATCGGCAAAATTTTAACGAGCAGAGCATAAATAAAATATAAATACTTTCAGCCTAATAACAAAATATCATAAGTTTACCATCAGCTTGTTCAAACTAGGAAACAATGAATGAAAACAACATTTTACGGATTATAGATAATCCAATAATTAATAACTAAAACCTGTAACAATTTCTTCAGAAAATGCCATGGCAATCGCGGATGCGCACAGCGATTTTCAATTTCGACTAGACTTCAGAAGGTTTAAATTACCAAACTTAATTTTAAATTAATTGGATAATCTATTAAAATTAAACATAATTCAGTGTCACAAACACAGTGACTCCAACAGTAATATATAAAAAGATGACAAAGTAACATGTATACTTACTGACCATATGCAGGGTTAAAGATTGCCATCAAGACTAGCAGGACCTGATTTCAAACAGAGATCGACAATGTCATGTGATTGGATAGTTTATAAACATTTCACGACTTTTTTTGAATTTTGCACTCTTATTGATCATATCTATATCAACAATATAACAATATCTATTGTGTTCTAGAATATCAGATATAATCTTTGAATTGTTGGCCAAATTGTTCGTCACACAGAAAAGATTCTGCATTAGTTCCATATACAAGTTTCAAATTCTACACAAGCAATAGCTCAAAGCACATTCGTGCCTGATTTTATGCAAGGGTTTAAAATTACTTGACATAATGTGTATAATATTCGGTGCCGCAAATTCAGAGACATAAGGTAGAATATGAAAAAAAAATCTGCTTCCCACCATCAGCCGATCTTGAAGAAAATCGAGGAAAGTTTTCTTTATTATGATTTTTAAATATCAACACCAAAGAAAATTTAAAAATACATATATATGTATATGATATAGTTTACATATACACTTGTCACTGATTGGTTATCTGTTACGAAATGCAATAAAATCACTGTTTTCTTTCGTTAATGTAGAAGAACCAATGTGTTGTTATTTCATAACATTTACACTGTCAGACTGTCAATGCAATTACTTTACTTTAGTTTGTGCAACTATGCGCACTAGACCATTTTAAATTTAACAACCGATATAGGTTTGTAATATTGTTTGAAAATGACAAATGTGTTTTCGTATAATAAATTTAACATATAAAACAGACACTGAATTAAAATAATAAAATAACTGAATTTTTCATTCACTGAACATCTTGCGCATGTAGCAGACGACCATACAATCTGTTGTTTTTTTTTTCAGAACTAAGCAGATGTTTTGTTAATATTTGTTTAATTTTTTTAAGAATTACGTAAAAATAATAATTTTAATGATTATACCACGGAAAGCGATGAAGCATCGTTTAAAAAGAAATGGTATCAGCTGCAACAAAATCGGCGTTGTACCTCGCATAGCGTCGCGTCCGGTACCAAATGTCTGTATCAGTCTTCCTATTCTATCATTAACTTTCTATTCTTTTTTTTTTTTTTTTTTTTTTTTTTTTTTTTTTTTTTTTGGGGGGGGGGGGGGACTTTTCAAGATATAGACACATATTGGCAAAATGTGAAAAACCCTTTGTCAGTAACTACAATACAAATTTTCTTTTCTACTGCCAATTTTCGCGGGTTTTTAATCGTGTTTCAGACATTACGACACAAACTTCTTTGTCTCTCTATTCAGTATCCAATCGTACAACTTAAACTCAAACGTTTCCTATGGATTTTGTTTTTTAATGAAAACCCTTTGTCAATAACTACAATACAAATTTTCTTTTCTACTGCCAATTTTCGCGGGTTTTTAATCGTGTTTCAGACATTACGACACAAACTTCTTTGTCTCTCTATTCAGTATCCAATCGTACAACTTAAACTCAAACGTTTCCTATGGATTTTGTTTTTTAATGAAACAGTATACATAATAAAAACATAAATTCATCAGATTTGGGTATCTATCATTAATTAAATTTCTGAAAGTTTTTTCTTTCGCGGCTTGTTTTTTTTTTTTTTTTTTTTTTTTTTGTTCTTAAAAATTAGCATTTGGAATACTTATCCTTCAATTACGATAATGATAATAATTGATGATGATGATTATGATGATGATACTAATAATAATAATAATAATAATAATAATAATAATAATAATAATCTGTTATTTTTGTCACTTGGGAGAGTTATATAACTCTTTTCTAATCCTTTTGTAATATTTTTATTGCAAAAATATTTTAAACTTAACTTGACAACAACAACAACAACGACGACGACAACAACAACAACAACAATAATAATAAATAAATAATAATAATAATAATAATAACTTGTTTAACTTTGATTTAAAAAAACTTTTTAACTACACAATGAATGTTTTATAGACAAAGTTTACATTTATTTTTTTATTGTTTGGTGTAAGTGTACTATCACTAGTTTTAAGTTGCTTTTCTAAACTAGCTCGGCTCATAACATATAATGTACAACTTTATTTACTTATGTTGTTATCTTGTTTTACACCGCAGCAGAAGTTTTTCAGCTAATTGCGGCTAGAGATTAAACTAAGAACGAGTTCGTGTGTGAGAGAGAGAGGTAGAAGTGTGTTGGCTGTGTACTAACACACATCAGGACGACTTTTGATATGATGCTATATCACCGATTTAGTATGCCACAGACAAACATATCAATCCCCCAGTCACATTATCTCCATGCCAAGCACCGGGAGAGGAAATAATAGCTTATTTTATAACGTATTATGTATGACCCGGCTGGGGTTCGAACCCACGACTGCTGTCGAAGCAGAAGCTCTACCACAGAGTCATATATATTGTTTATATTACGAAAAAAAAAGGAATGATAATATTCCCCGTGCTGTGCTAAAATTGGTCCTGGCAGGTATTAGTCTCCAATAATAAGATTTACCGTGTGATCAACACTGCATGACGTAAGTGTTAAACACTCGGGAAACATTTCCGTACAAAAGCTTTTTTGGAAAATCGTCAGTTTATGCCAGTGAAATCACTTGTTTCTTTGGAAACGTTATGGGATATCATAATGTATGCTAGTGAACCCTAATAAATAAAAAAAAAATGTTTTCGTTGGCGTAAGATGAAATAAATAAATAAATAAATAATATATAAATAATAAATAAATAAATAAATAAATAAATAATAACTTGATATAATCTTGTTTATCACGACGCCAATTGTTACGAAACATTTGAAACAATTACATAATTTTGGCAGAGATAGTTTTAATACACTTTTACAATTAGCAATTTAATTTCAATATGCTTATAATGTATATCATATATATTCTTCTGTTCTCAATTTTTAAAGGACGGCATAAACCTAATTTGGTCTAAAAATAAAGTTGCTGTTTAAATATTAGATATACTTGGTTTATTCTTCAATAAATATAATGTTTGGGAGAAAATAATTGTTTTGGCGTTACTAATATAAGTATGAAGCATTTTGATATATATCATAGGGGAGGAAAGTGCAAACAAATCACAACCAACCATAATACTTTTGCAGAAGCATTCACTGAGATCGAAATACAAATGCATAACGCAACGTGTTTTCGCACGTATTTTCGTACACAAATGATCGCTATCGCATCAACCCTTTTTTCAATGTTCTTTCAACTCTTATCATTTTAAATAGCTTGTGATATTTTCAATGAAAGATAATTCAAACTGATTACAGCAAATTATGGAGACTTTTTCGCCCTTAATATTCGCCTGAATTAACACAATTATAAAACACTATTATTACGCTCCGCCTGGAATATAAATGTGTGATATTATATAACAATTTCAACCTGTTTTTCTTGCAGATACAAGAATTTAAAGTAAGATGTTTTTATATAATTTGTACAGGCACTTCATTTTATTCTCTAAAAAGTTTGGATATGATGATATAGGAAAATTTTTAACCAAAGGGAACTCTTACCTAAAATCTTATTCATAAAATACAAACATTCGAGGTCCAAAATGTAGTAAAATGATAATAATGGTGGCGTGTGGCTTTTCAGGATTGAGATCTGTCTTTTCACATACCACTAAGCATTATTTTTGTTTTAACTTTTATTGGCTCATGGAGTTGTTTCTTTTTTTTATTCGTGGATGGCAGCAAATCAGTCGCAAAACTATTTTATTCTATCGGTGACCACCCAATGAACGCTCATTTCCTTATGATATATCCATCCACCGCAATATATTTATATCCCAAACTGGACAATACTTTCTGATTTCCGTACATGGACGAAAGGATCGAGTAATTTCATGAGTTTTGGTGAAAAAAACCCATTTCTATTGTTGAATGACTTGATTAATCTTTCTAAACCTATCTCACATTCAGATGAATCCATCCACAATTGCGATGGGATCATTTAAGAGTAAACGTTTTTCACCACACACTAAGTAGATCATGATGTGAAGTGTTCATTAAACAGTCGAATAGATCGTAATGTGTAAACGTGTTTCACCGTACAGTCGCGTAGATCGAAATCTGTAAATGTTTTTCCCCATACAGTCGGGTAGATCATAATGTAGGAATGTTCGCTATAAACTCGTGGTGATCTACTGAGATTTGTGGTGTAGGTTTATAAGATGTATTGGTGATCTATGAAGATTTGTGGTGAAAGTTAATAAGATGTATCGGTGATCTACGAAAATTTGTGGTGAAAGTTAATAAGATGTATCGGTGATCTACGAAGATTTGTGGTGAAAGTTAATAAGATGTATCGGTGATCTACGAAGATTTGCGGTGAAAGTTAATAAGATGTATCGGTGATCTACGAAGATTTGCGGTGAAAGTTAATTAGATGTATTCGTAATCTACGAGGATTTGTGATGAAAGTTAATAAGATGTATCGGTGATCTACGAAGATTTGTGATGAAAGTTAATAAGATGTATTTCTGATCTGCAGAGATTTGTGGTGAGAGTTTATAAGATGTATCAGTGATCTACAAAGATTTTGCGATGAAAGTTAATAAGATGTATTGGTGATCTACGAAGATATGCGGGAAAAGTTAATAAGATGTATTGGTGATCTACGAAGGTTTGTGGTGAAAGTTTAAAAGATATATCGGTATTCTACGAAGATTTGTGGTTAAAGTTAATAAGATGTATCGGTGATCTACGAAGATTTGTGGTGAAAATTAATAAGATGTTTTGGTGATCTACGAAGATTTGTGGTGGAAGATAATAAGATGTATTTGTGATCTAAGAAGATTTGTGGTGAAAATTTATAAGATGTATTGATGATCTTTGCAGATAATGGTTGAAAGTGAAAAATATGTATTGATAAAATAAGTTGAAGTTGAAGTTAAATAACATTATTTATTGATAGAAAAACATTTGAATTAAATGATGTTACCTTTTAATCTTTCTTGGCAGAGATTTTCTATGTTATTGATTTACTGAAAGAAAATGCTGGGCGGGATTTAAAAAGTGCATTATTAACAAATCCTTAAAAATTCAAAATTTATCATTAGGTTACCGGGATATTTTAATGTTGCAAAAAAAGTGTTGAATCAGCATATTTTTTTTTTTTTTTGCACATTCCATAAATGCTATCGAAATAGCTGCACAGAATGACAGGAATTATCGAAGCATTTAAAAGTCACCGATTTGTAGGCGAGAAATAAATCGGGTGTTTAATTGTGATGACACCGTGATATACTGACCGGAAAGAGGGTTCATGGGACAAAGATAAATTAACTACAGAAAGCCAACTTCATTCACAAAATTAGTCTGATTTATAACTTAAACTATTTCTTAAATATTTTGTGACATAATGACATTTTTTGCGTTTTAAGTTAATGAGTTAAAAATCCGGGCATAATTTGACATATACCATTAAAATAAAGTTTAGACTATTTTCAAGTGAAATAAAAAACAATATTATAATTTCGATTTTTCAAGATTGTTTTTAAATGCCATTTTCTACAATTTGAATGTCTGTATATGCTTTTATCAGTAAGTTTCTGTAGTTCACAATGTAGATTGCTTCGTGTCGTTTGTAACTGTCTGTATATGCTATTAGCAGTAAGTTTTTGTAGTTCACAATGTAGGTTGCTTCGTGTCTGTTTGTGACTGTCTGTATATGCTTTTCAGCAGTAAGTTTTTGTAGTTCACAATGTAGATTGCTTCGTGTCGTTTGTGACTGTCTGTATATGCTTTTCAGAAGTAAGTTTCTGTAGTTCACAATGTTGATTGCTACATGTACATGTCTGTTGTGATCCACATATACTTTTAACCAAGATTTCTCTTTGCTACTTACCTACGATTTGTTCTTTTATTGTTTTTAATACGTTTCTTAAAAAAACATTCTTTTATTTATTTTTTTTATTGGTTGGGGAGGGGGTTGAACACGTCGATTCAAATTTATCATAGTTTCGAATCCTTGAATCTTGCTAGTTATCTTAAAGTTATCAGAGTCAGTTTATTTTTCTCAATCAGGCAATCAAACAATTTTTTTAAGTGGCGATTTTAAAAATGTTGTTTATTTCTTCAGTCCAACAAAGAATGTTTTCCGCGCATCCATTGTTGACCATTTCTATTCCTAAGTTCCGGTTCCCTAACAATATACTCAGAGTGACACATTAGTCCAGATTCACACGGTGTGTTACTGTTTCATTCATTTAAGTCTCAAAACAAAGTTGCACACAGTACACGGTAGACAGGTGAAATAATTTTTATGAATGGAAACTGTAGTAATTTTATCGTACAGACAACATATGTCTAGTGTCACGGATTCATTGATAAGTTGTTATAACTATTTGTAGAGACGAACCGTGTGAATATGGTAATAACCATACATTATAAATGTTCAGCATCACTATGTCATATACCTGAGAAGGTGAAGTTTACGCTTGAGTTAGTTATTTATTATTACAGTTAACCTACCAAATTTGTGGACATTAAAGGTGAATTATATGGGGTCATTTATGTATACGTTATTTAAAGCGTGAAGCACGGTGTTCTCATTATGTTGCTATTTTTTTTTTTTAGTAACTTGTCACCTACCCCTGTGTTTTTATATTGTTGCATTGATACTTTTTCGAAATCGCCGAATACTTGTGGTTTTTGGCGAGTCTGGCATTGCCATTAAGGCGAGACTTAGGTGTTACTTTACCGGTGTTGTCGTAGGCGGAGGCGGCGGCTTGTCAAAATGTAATTGTTGAAGTTAGAGTAAAGTATTTTCTACTCGATCGAAAACTAGCAAGGCGAGACATTTAAATCCTAGGAATTCTTGTTCCTATGTTTTTGTTCCCTGTACTTTGTGGAATAAGTTGTAAAATGCTTTTCAGGTACAAATTCATGTTTTGTACTCCAAAGACGTAGGGATGATTCTATATTATTTTATCATAGATATAATGTTTTTGATTGTTAACTGGATTAAATTGATTGTTTTATGCCCCAGTCAAGATTCTGTCACTTATACCAATCCGACATTTTAAACTTAACAAGGCGATGACTACTAAAGATGTAAACGAAATGCCTCGTTCAGTAATTTGTTACGCACTTGTTATTCACTTATTAATACGCTGAATAGTGTAAGGTTAGGCAATGAACAGCTCGGGGATGGTGGAAGACACCGGAATGTCTGAAGATAACCATTCACCTTCGGCAATCATACTGACAAATTTTAGGGATCTCCCGAATGGGATTCGAACCCGGGGCGCTGTAAGCTGTAAGCGACCTAGAGACAGCTCATCCTTCAAAACCCGTTTAAATTATTGAAAAAAAGAATAGCTAAATAAATTTGTATTCGTAACCGTGTCATATTTGAAATTTTAGATTTTGGCTCAAACAAAGGTATGGTAATTTACAGTGTTATTTGCAATTCGAGTGTAAAAGATTTGTCTGCTTTGATCTGATTTTTTAAATTTTCCTCTCCAGAAGATAAATTTTTTCTTTGCTTTTTTTTTTTTTTTTTTTTTTTTTTTTTTTTTTTTTTTTTTTTTTTTTTTTTTTTTTTTTTTTCTTTGCTTTTTTTTTTTTATATATATATTTTTTAAATCAAGGTACAATACAAATGAGTTTTCATAAAAATGTACGCTTGAAATTGTTTGTTTCAAACGCGCTCTTTAACTATTTAGGTTAACTTAATGCGTGGCGATGTTACTTTAAAATTTAAGATTCCGCACCCAAAAAATACATAAAATTCATCAACCTTGTAGAGCGTTATGCTTTTATAACTATATTAATATTGTTTTAGTTTTCATTACTTGAATATCTTGTTAATATGTAAAAAAAAAACGTCCAATTGCCTCTGATCTTCATTACAGTAATGACAAAGGTAAAAAAAAAAAAGCTTTTGGTTTTTGAGGACTTGATAATTAGCAACGGCTATCTTCATATGTTTTTAATGAAATGGTCTGGGCAGTAAACTGAAAAAAAAAATAAAGATACATATACAGTGTTAAATTGGAGAATACACCAGTTTGACTAGAAACTATGGGTATGCCGTGTGCTAATCTTGAATATTTATCTTGGAAAGGCATAACTGTCGCTTTTTAATTCATTATAACAAAATTATAATAGATAATTTTGCACTTTTTAGTTGTATTTTTCCCAACATTTTTCTGGTAAGTTTTTGGGGTATTAAAATTTTGAAATTTATAGATTTTTGAAGTCTATAAATGCAGTGTATAATTTACTACCATTCGACAAAACATGAGTAACGATAGGGTTTAGTATAAAAACACAGTCTGTAGTAGATCAGTTTGGTCTAAAACCGTATTAATTGTTTACTATTTTATCATTGTTTTCTGCCCACATCAAAAGCCTGTCATTAAAAGTAATTGAAAATATCTTCGAAATAACTGATACAAGTGTAATACCTCTATAATTATTAAAATTGTCTAGGATTTGCTTTTGCTGAGTGACACAACTTCTTACCGTTATTACACTTCTATCTAAATTTAGCTCTTTTCTTTATTTTATTATATATGGATCTTTTTCTAAATAATTCACTACGATTTTCATCAATAGGAGACCTGTTATATATTTGTTTCTAGGTTTCTTAAATTCACGCCTGGCTAATTTACATTCATGGTCAAACCACGATTTATATTTAATATTACAAACTCTTTTGATTTTAGTGACTTTACCAAAAAATTTCAAATGCTTTATTGTACAGAATATTAGTAATTCTTTCACTCATGACATCTACGTTTTGTTGATTAATTTAATCAGTAACACTTAGACAACTTAACAAACGGTCAAAAATCTGTGACATATTTTCTCTTAATAAATCTAAATGCTTCATCGTTCCACACTAAACGATCCATGTTTTTATTATCAACATTGACACCACCATAATTAACATCAATCGTTCGAGTTTTAATTCAGAAATGAATTGTTGCGTGGTTCGAAAATTCGTTAATATCTAAAATTTCGAAAATCGCGAATATTATCAAAAGTACTGATATCTGTAAGCACATAGTCAATAACACTCTGTCCATTCTCACTTATGAACGTAAATTTACCATTATGTTTGTCTTTGTCTAACCGACCATTACATATAAACAGTTCGGACTGTTTACATAAATTTAACCATAGATATAACATTTCAAATCTTGACTATATCTTGGAAAAGGTGTAATTATGGTATCTTCGTCATATTCGTTTACTGAGCCGTCTAAAAACTTGTGCATTATCATTTTCAATGTAATCTTTCGTTTAACCAGTTCTACTATCAAAATCCCCACAAAGAATTAATGTTAAATGTAAACGTTTATTGTATAACCTTATGATGTGTCAAAAACAGGCTGACCAATTCGACGGAAATGAACCGCTCAAACGGAAAAACGGACGAAAAATATGAAAACAAAAAACTGAATTCAGCGGAATTTTTCAATTTTTTACTTTAATGATAAAGCAGAAAGACAATGCTGCTAGTTAAAAATGTACCCATGAAGCAGTGTCGCTCGTTAAAAAGGTGACCTTTTTGTTGATATCACGCGTTTAACACATCCGTGTGGAGTCATTTTAATTATGTTGAAAGTGCGATATTCAATGTTGTTTATTGAATGATGATGTACCAGGATGTTCATTGTCAATATAAAGTTTAAACCGTTCTTTTAAAATCGCGTAAATATGCTTTTAAGCCTTGTCGCGAATTTTAACAAATGCAAATATTGTAGTTCGGGATTGTGTATTGCATTTATATGTATTCATACATGGAGTCACGTGGTTGTTGTGAATTATGGTAAATATGAATGCAAAAGCTCTTGAGCTTGGAGAAATAGGAATTTCACAAGGCAAATGAAAATATATAGAATAATTGACACTTAAAAAAGCCGAAATGTTCATTAACTATCTTTAAACAACATACGGAAGCGTAGAACGGGTTTATGAGAACACAACAGTAGCTCAGTTGGTCCTGTGTGCTCTGTCAATCAGTGGTCTTTGGTTTGAACCCAGTTTTCATATAATCAAATGTTACCAAGAATTTAAAATAATCATATAAAATCGAGATAAACAAACAAATAATTTAAACACAAAATTATCTTAACCATTTTATGAGACATTTAAATCGCGATATTACGAAAGCTTATAAGTACCATATTAAACCAATGCAAGACGTTTAAGAAACTAAGTCGTTATAAACGTAATAAATAAGGTCTTTAAACGAGATGTTATTCAGTTATTCAGTTCAATGAGACAATAAGTGATTATAACGAGATAAATTTATTATTTTTTAGTTTGTTTATTTTTTATTGTTATTATTATTATTATTATTATTATTATTATTATTATTATTATTATTAAGGCGCCTTAACGAAATTGGCGCCTTATTGTTTTTGCACCGTTTCTTCCTCTTCTTCTTGCCATGAATATGTCCAGCCAAATCGCTGAGACCGTTGGTTCAATCTTAACCAAACTCTACAGGATGGTTGATCATCATCTCAAGATGGGCCATCCGGTCTTAGAATTTTTAAAAATGCGATCGTTGTCATGGAAACCAAGAAAATTTGAAAATCTTTAACACCTTTTCCCCATTATTTTTCAACAGATTCATATCATATTGATACCCATGCATTGATGTATAAAATACTTTTGGTTTTTTCTATTGTTTTCAAAGTGACTGATCACATGACAGAATGCAGCAATTTGATTGGCTGAAAACAAAAAACAACTACACTGGAACACTTCAAATGCTCTTTTATCATTTGATTTACTTTTCACGGTTGAGCGATTTTGCCTTATAATTTGATCATTAAAGCTAGAGGTTTGAAACTTGGTACATATCCCTACTACAATGGGCCGCTCCTATTATTATTTGACCTACTTTTCACGGTTGAGTGATTTTGCCTTAAACTGGAGGTTTAAAATTTGGTACATATCCCTACTACAACGGGTGGCTTCAAATTCTTCTTTATTATTTGACCTACTTTTCACGGTTGAGTATTTTTGCCTTATAACTTGATAATTATTAAAGATAGAGTTTTGACACTTGCGCATTTGCTTACTACTTCCATTGATCTACAATAGATTGACCTACCTTCCACGGTTGAATAATTAGCTTTATAACTTGAGGAATATTTAAGATGGAACATGGGATATATTCGCATTACAATTGGTTGTATCAAATAACCTATAACCAATTGACCTACGTTTCGAGGTTGAGTGATTGTGCCTTATTCAGACATTTCTGACAAAGAGAACTCGAAATGCTCTAAGTACTAGGAGCCTTATTTGTAATGATTTATCCATAATTATATTATCATTCGTTATCCATAATTATATTATCATTCGTTATTTTATAATTATATAAATACAATGTAGTTCATCAGTTGTCATTGGCTGTCAGAGAGTGGGCTGGGAGCGATATTACAGATAAACAACGTTGACTATTTGACATTTCCCTGTTCTATAAGTGCCTTCCTGATCTGACCATCTCTTCATTTTTTAATTAAGACAACAATCCTTTCTGATAATGTCTGCTAATGTTTAAAGAGTGCATGTTACTCTAGTAGATTTGCTTTAAAGTGTGCGGATTCTTGGCGACAGAAACTCAATTTTTTAAAAATGAAAGTTCATTTTTCGCATATTCTTGACTAACGTCTGATCCACTTTGTAAGAAAAACTTCACACCAACATAAATCCATACAAATTGAGAGTTGTATTTGATTTAAGTTGTAACCGAATAACATGATCTTAGTAACCACGGGCGCGAAATTACCTTCAACTAACAGATAATAAGATATACATTTAAAACATTTATGAAGTCCCGATTTTTGGCTGAACAAGAAGTGTGTGTGTGTGTGTGTGTGTTCCCCGCGTCGAATGTTTTGTCTAGAAATTATCCGGAAGTCAGTGAGTCCAGTTCCCTGTTTTAAAATCATACCTAACTAAACATTTCAATAACTAAAATCTGAAAAAATTGAAATCTTAACTATATGTTGACTGGAATATAGTGTGTCATTTTGACGAAAATTTTACTTGAATGATATCTGCCTTTAGTTTCATGTGATATTATTATTATTATTATTGTTGTTGTTGTTGTAGTTATTGTTGTTGTTGTTGATGATGATGATGATGTTGTTGTTTCATAAAAGATTGCCAACGAATTGTTAAATTTAAATTCTAAAAATCTAGTTAATAAATGATTGTGAAACAAAGGATTGGTGAAAGTTCATCACTACTGTTGATTTTGATTATCTTTCTAGGGAGGGGGCGCTTACGGGTCACAGCGCCTCTCACGGCCTGAGTTCAGATCCCAATCGGGACAGATCCTAGTGTGAGAAAGTTTTTCAGTTCGCTTGCCGAAGGTCGGTGTTTTCTCCGGGCACTCCGGTTTCCTCCACGATCCAAGTACTTTTTAAATGATCTTCTAAATTTGATCGCGATTTTTGCTTCTTTTAGCAAACATAAGTAAAAAAAGAACCAAGAAACAAGTAACTGTCTTCTATGGTTGGTTTATTAGTTTATAAAACGGTATTTATGTACATAAAACATAATTTTTAAAAAAAAACTGGAACAAGGGTGAAATAAAATATCTGACGTAAAAATGAAAATTCTCTTGTGTAAATTATTTCTACGGAATATTCTTTAAAAGTAACATAATGAAAAAAAGTTCTCCTTTACAGAATCTATATGGTCGAAATATTTTGAATACAATCAAAAAGTTTTTAAAAATACATTTAAAGTCATAAATATATGACAATGTGTTGCTTACTTCAATTATGGACAATTAAATCATATCATGTAATATATTTTACGCGTAAAAGCTTTAAATAATGGCTTAAATTGCAAATCCTTCTCAACTTCAATATAAATTCGTACAAATCGTTGATGAGTTTTATAAAGACCAATACATCTAAAAACTGTAGTTCAAAATACTTTTTTTAACACACACAAAAAACTACAAATATAAAATTAAATTCAGACTAGATCAGAACAAACTTTCACTCTTGTAATAACTTTCTAACATATAAAACAAGAAATATTTTCTCATGCTTAAAACAAGAATATTACAATAAAAAGCACTTGTACATAATATTATTAAAAATGTTATAATTTTTTTCGACAAAAAGTTTTGATAACTAAATGAATCTGTCAACGTGTGTGGAGATGCAAGATTTTTCTACTCTTTGTATCATTATCGATATTAAATACTAAGTACTTAGTAAGTTAGGTATAAGTACACATTTTCTTAATGTTTTATAATCATTATATGTACAAGTTGAATGTTGTGTAAAACTAAACGGTTATATGACTGACTGGTTTTCAGTAACGTCTGGTTTAAAACAGGGTTGTGTATTGTCACCTGTACTTTTCAATATTTTTATAAATGATTTGATTGATGAAGTTGAAGCACTTAATGTTGGTATTAAAGTGGATGAGGAATTAATATGTATGCTGTTAAATGCAGATGATATAGTTCTCATAGCGGAGAGTGAAAAAGACCTACAATTATTATTAGATGTTCTTAAATCATGGTGTAACAAAAAAATTATCTATAAACTTTGAAAAATCAAACACTGTTCATTTTAGAGATGTGTCTACACCAAGATCTGTGTATAATTTTAAAATTAATAATAGATAATAATATTGTTCAAATTGTATCACATTATAATTATCTTGGTCTCCTATTAACAGAATATTTAGACTATAATGAAATGGCTAAATGTGTAAGTAAATCAGCTAATCGTGCTTTAAGCTTGCTTATTGTAAAAAGAAAATCAAATGGTGGTTTTCAGCATAGTACTTTTACTAAACTTTTTGATACACTGGTTATTCAGTTATTAGCTATGGTGCAAGTATTTGGGACACCAGAGGTTATTCATGTATCGACAGTGTTTAACATAAAGCTATTAGATTTTTTATGAATTTGGGAAAATATACACCTAATGATGCTTTAAATAGTGACATGGGCTGGAAGCCTATGGTTGTTAAAGAGTGGTCCAATATTTTTCGACATTGGTCAAGATGTAATGTTGTCAAAGGATAGACTGAATTATAAAGTTTTTTATTGATCATTTAGAAATGCTGTAAATAACAAGAAGAACTTGTGTTTTAAAGTAATGAAAAATATTTTTTTTTGTAATGTAATTCGTGTGAATGTACTGTTTGTACGCCTATATTGAGTGAGTGCATGAACTCCGTTCATTTTAATCAGGGCAATATTTTTTTAAAGTCGATTTATTAAAAAAGGGAGGACGTCAAACACTTGGGTGTGTGTATGTGTGTGTGCAATCAAGGGGTTTTTTGCGTGAGGATATCGCAGGAGTAACTTAGGGAAGTACCATGGGTATACATTAAATATGGAATGTAATTTTTTTTAACATAAACATATATAAATTAAGTAACGTGAGAGATGTAACTAAGACTAACTTCGCCTAATGCAGAACTTCGACAGCAAACCGGTGGGCTCAGTGGTTCTCTTTGTATAAAATAAGACTTACATACAACACATACAACAAAAATATTTACAGTATATATAGTTAAAGCTGTTAAAGAACGGTCATTTAATGTACAGCATTTCGGTTCAGTCCGATTGTCTTGGTTGGTTTTGAGATGTCTGTACACTGGTGTCATACGTGCTTGTTTTGGCAAGGTCTTGTTTATCCTCATGGCTACCATTTCCGCCGATTTCCCCTGTGAAAGATGAGCTGCTCTGTTGGTCAAGTGGAATAGTAGCTTGATCCTGCGGCACTGAAAAATAAAATGGATAAAACTTACATCACTCTCATTTTTTTTTTATTTCTGTTTGAAATGAGATAGAATTCATCGTCATATTTTGTTACTTTCTTCTCCATGCGTGGCTATATCATCATTATTATCACTGTCCATTATGTTAGAAACTAATTTTAATACTGATATGACGTCACATAAGGGTAACTAAAAAACGAAGCGTTTCACTTTATGATTAAAGGAAGGTTAAAAAATGTGGATTTTAAACTGCTATAACTTTTTTATTTTGTCACCAATCTTGATGCGATTTTTGATATTATAACATTTAAATGGTATATAAAACATTTATGATAAAAACTTTTGGTTAGAGGTACTCTTTAAATTATTCTTGGAGATCAAATATACATACAAAATATTTATCTTTAGGTCAATAGGCGCTGACCAATGGTGTCATGAGATAATTTTCATTTTACACTTTGAAAGAGACAAAAATTTATAAAAGATTTTATTTTTACTTTTTCATTAATTAGATCTGAGATTGGTTTACGTCTTTTTACGCGTCGGTATCTATATACCAGCTTAAAAGAAAATTCGTGAAATTTAAATAGGTAAATTGTGATTTTGATAATTGGACATTTAGAAAAATTGCTATTTTTTGGAGCGCGAATTCAATTTTGCGTTTGATTTTTCGTGATTTCAAAAGCGTACATCTATATGAAAAATAATTAAATTTTGGGGAAAACGTGTATCGTCAAGCTTACCCATAACACGAACTAAACATACTTGAACTGCTTAAAACATATAGTCGCTTGTGTACTTTTTGGTTCCATTTTACATAAATATAATAATTATTTCCGTGTAAGATCTCTCTCAAACAATACAATATTGTTTTCTTTCTTTTCCACTCTTAAGAAAAAGACTGAATACTTTCTCCTTCGAGATATAAATACACGGGCATATGTTACATTTCTACAAAGTGGACAAACTTTAAAAATGAAAAAATGCATGTTTAATATTAACCGAGTACAATTTGCATACGATAGATGGAATTGATTTTTATGTGTTATGTGTCGAATTTTTAATATCCTTACAATGAAAAGTAATCAAAACTTTGGAACATGTTTTAGTGGGGAAAAATATTCATTTATTTAGTACAAGAACTCACTTCCTGTTCGGCAACCATTTGTGCGTCTGTTTAATCTTATCTTGCGTTTAGATATTTATCATGTGTCACAGATAGTCTACTATTTTTAAACAGAAAGCCTTCAAATGCGTGCATATAGTCACCTGATCTTAATTGTCTTTGATACTCATCCTAAAAATCATACTAAAAATCATCTCCAGAAGATTTCTTTGTCCCGAATGAGTTATAAATCTAAAACCTATGCTTTGAAAAACTTGTGACAATTCTATTCCACAACGCTGTCTGTTTTTAATAACTAATGCATTCAAAAAGTGTTACATGATAACTGTGTTGGCTGATTGGTTGTAATGTTGTTTAACGTCACATCGGCAATTTTTTAAAGTTATTCGCGACCAGAGTCGTGTTATTAATCTCCATCGATAAATCTAACAAAAAGTTTGTATATGCTTGAGATGTGCAAGTGAATTATGGCCTATCATATACTTGCGCGCACTCAGGGTAACTTTTTCATAAGGTGCTAGCTCACCGAGTCAGCATGCCAAAAGCATACCACTCCCCAGTCAATCACACTGGCACCGGGTGAACCAAACGGCATTCTGTCCTCCTAATGGTGAGTGCTAGGCGCGAAAAAAATGCAAATCTCAGTTTTTAAATCTTATGTATTACCTGCCAGGGGATCGAACCTACGACCTCCCACTCTCGTGGCGAATAGTCTACCACTGTGTCACCAAGGCGACCCTTTAGATAACTGGGGTTATTGGTGTTGATGGTTGTCAGTTAAATGTTGTAAAATTTAAAATACGCTTGGTAACCACATTAATTAAATCTTAAAATTTTTATGTTTTAGATTTTCCCATCGTTTTCAATGTTAAATAAACTTTTTCTTCCAAAATTATTCTGACTTAACTTCTTCACAGAATTTATTTATTTTTTTTAATCAGCATAATTAGTTGCATTTTTTCTCAAATTTTAATACAAATTTTGCTATTCTATAAATTTAGAAAAATCAGTTATTGAACACGAATAAAAATGTAAGAGATGGTTTGCTATATACTAGTAATTATGATGAAAATGTTTCTAAAATTTTTAATCCGTCTAACAATTAAGACTTCATTAAAGATGATTCAGATGTAAATCCAATAAAATCAATTTAACATAGTGAAAATTGATTGATTTAATGGTGTTTAACGTCCAAGTCAAGAATATTTCACTTATATCGAGAAGTCACCGCCTACAGGGGAAGTGGCAAAAATATTGACCTTTTCAGTGTGCTTAGGGCAATATGGAGGGAGGGTTCTTTAGCGTGACAAGCCTTGTAACACGGGGCATCGGTTTTTAATGTCTTTTCCGAAGGACCACTGTGACTTTCATTTCGGTATGCCAAGTGCTTGTCGAAAGGGCAGTCACTACCAATTTTCAAGTCTTCGTCCGACCCTACCGGGGTTCGAACCTAGACCTCCCACATAAAAAAGCTAGTACTCTATTAACTGAGCTACCTAGTGGTAGAAAGTGATTAGAAAAATACCTAACATAAAAGACTTATGACACGGAACTTTAAATACAAACCATCTAAATATATTACAATGCAAAACAGTTACTTTAGCAATACTTAATGTAAGAGAGAGAGAGAGAGAGAGAGAGAGAGAGAGAGAGAGAGAGAGAGAGAGAGAGAGAGAGAGAGAGAGAGAGAGAGAGAGAGAGCACTGATGTTATTTTCTTAGAGATGATTTCTTCAGTTAGGGATGGTAGAGGCAACCGGAGTCCTCTGATAAAACATGCGACAATGGCTATGCGAATTGGCAAACATAGTGTAAGATATTGAATTTGACTTAAGATAATGGAGACACTTCTAAAATTATCCAAGTTTCTTACCGCCACTGGTCCTAGTCTGATCGACAACATATCCTTTAGATTTTCACCTTTTCTTTTAAAACTTTGAAATTATACATGATAATTTTCATTAGCTGCTCAAAATGGATTAATATGGATTAATGAAATTGCGGTAAACTTGGGACTTAAGTGTTCTCTCTCTCTCTCTCTCTCTCTCTCTCTCTCTCTCTCTCTCTCTCTCTCTCTCATGTTTAAGTTATATATTGTATTTTCGATATTCACTTTTTTCAATATACATTAGACTCAGCTCGACAAACAACCTCATCAGACCGATCATTGGTTTGTGGAGACGCGTGCCGCTTTTTTTACATTTTATTTTTATTTCTATTGTATATAGAAGGAAGGGTGAACGTAAGGTCTGTAATCGTACCAGTTACGATCCCAATCTTTAACATATAATTATTATTTTTTTATGTTTAATATATATAAATAAAGATAGAGAAAAATGTGTACAAACTTACACCATTATGCTTATCTTTTCGTCTTCGTATAAAACACCGGCGACTCATTTATAATTAAGTAATAATAATACTTTTTAACTTAAACAGGTGTCCCGTTTTTTTTTTTTTTTTTTTTTTTTTTTTTTTTTTTTTTTTTTTTTTTTTAATGACTGAAAAACTTTCGTCATTTTTTAGCTTTTTTATTTCATTTTTCGTCATTATATTTATGGTTAAATCGGTTAACCCCCTTCGTAATTCGTTTCTTGAGACTAAGTTTTTATTTTATATGCTATTTTTTTTAATGCTTAAGAAATTTAAATAAAGAAATATGAAATTGTTATCGAAACACTACTTCAGTTTAACGGTGACAAATCAAGGCCATGAGACAACCTGGCACCCTAGTACAAAAAAGCAACTTAATATTTTGTCCAGAATATCATCAAAGAAAATCCATCAAGTATTATTTATTTATTTATTTATTTATTCATTTATTTATTTATTCATTCATTATTTTATTTTATTTTATTTCAATTCTATTTTTTATTTCTTTTTTTTCACACTGAAATGAAATAATCTTCGTGTCAGTTTTTTATAAATCCTCTACTGGGTTTCAATCTTAATGTGAACAAATTGGCATTTAAAGCTTTTTTTTCAATTCATTTTTTTTCTTTTCTTAAATTGTTAATTTTACATTTATTATACATTGTACTAACGTTTATCAACTATATGTATGTCTTTTTCAAAGAAAACATATTTGGTTACCAGAGTTGACCATCTTATGGAATACTCCAAACAACAAATTTCCATATTCTGAGGTCAGAAGTAAAAACTCTTGTTTGGTCATATGGAGTAACCTTGGTCCATTGACGTCATCAAAAGCCGTCACTAAGGCTGCTGTTTCTTTGGCTTCGATCTGATGCTCTTTACATACATATTCAACCCAGCTAGAAACCTCGTTTACTGTCCAGTGTTCCGGATGTAAAGTTGTCCATCGTAATTCTTTACCTGTAATTACATATGTTAAGATTCTCAATGTTTTTATTCGTTGCCATCAGAAGTTTTCAATATTGGTCTGAAAACTATACATTGTGTGCCGTTTTCCATAACTGTTCTATATATGCAACTTACATTGATATCTTTTGTGATGAACAGCAAGACACATTGCTCACTGCTTTTGTTATGACCTCTGGTCATTAATGTTTTTACCTGCAAAAAATCACATTAAATCGACAGTCCAGTTTTTCAAACGCGTAATTTATCTCTTGTTAATAATAATAATAATAATAATAATAATAATAAAAAGACACCACTGACGAACAAGTCTCCCACCGCCGAGTTTTAAGGGAGAAATAACTGTTTAACATAAAAAAAATATGTTGAAGGGGGGCATTAAATTCTAATAAATATAGCTCTTGTTTGCGTATTGCAAAACCAAAGTACCGTTAATACACCTTTAGATGATGCTAGATATCTGTAGAAAGTTTCGAGCTGATATGACTTTCCATTTCGTTGATGGGAGACTTATTGTCAAAGTGTCTTACTTTGCAGGATTAAATTTAGTTATTAACTAAAACTTGGAACGACATATGTAACTAAATTTTTTTTTTTTTTTTTTTTTTTTTTTTTTTTTTTTTTTTTTTTTTTTGACATAAAACCATTTCGCCATCTCATTTCCAGTTCATTTTAATGTGTCTATTCAAAACTTTGAACTTGCTTTGGATCTGGAAATTCGGCGCCTTTAGTTGTTAAGTCATTCGGCGGCACCGAGGCAATTGGTAATATTAAGGGAGTGCAAGTACGAAAAGTCCTAAACATCTGAGAGTTTTCCTCATAAAAAAAACCCATTTACGACGCTTAATGATACGAAATGCATTTCCCTTCAATGATCATGAAGACTATATAATTATATATATTTAGTTTTTTAAAATTTAATTTAAAAAAAAAAAACTTAAAAAGTGATAATTGTATATGTTGATGAAAATATGAGAGTTTCGACCTCTGCGTAAAAATGTGCTTCTCTTTGTAATGAAAACCCTTATCTTATATAAAAAATATGTATGATTAGAAATTAAAGATTTATGTCATGATAAAGTGTGTAGCAGGTGTTAACATTGTACCTATAATCATAAGGTAAACATATGGAGAATTAATTACATAAAAAGTCTCAACCATTTTTTTTCTCTATTAAATTCTTATAATTTGCTTTAAATAATTTTTTGCTTTTCAGAACGATTATCCTGAAAAGGGACTAAGTTTATCAGATCTCTCTCTCTCTCTCTCTCTCTCTCTCTCTCTCTCTCTCTCTCTCTCTCTCACACACACACACAATTATTATTACTATTTTTATTTACATAATAAATTTTGATAATGGTTAAAATCTTTATTTATTTATTTGTTTATTTATTTATTTGTTTATTTATTTATATTTATTCGTTCATTGTATAAACATTGTACGTATCTTGATTGACGATTTGTTTATAAATTTTAATGGATTCGAAAATAAGCAATTTGCTTAATTTTGCATTATCCACTTATCGTGTGCTTTTTAATGAGAGTAAGTACATGTAATTCAAAATTTCCAAATATCACATACAGTTTAAATGAAAGTTAAAAACAGTTGTAAGTAAGTCGTATGATAAAACTAAAATGCAATGTTTATATAAATATGAGGAATGGTTATTTACAATCCAGTCAAGATATTTTAGCTTATTTAAGGGCGATCATTTTAGGATAGTTTAGGAAACTTTGAAACTTATACCTAACTTAAATAAGGATATAAAGAATATTTAAAGCACAATCGGTCTAAGGGAAGTAACTTCAATTTATTCCTGGTGTTATTTTAGATGAACAAACCCAGTGAAAAATCACAATGAATTATTATATAAGGTTGTGGGTTAGAAAGAGCATACTTTTCTATTAATACATAACTCTGCCATTTTAGAAAAAAGTGTCAGAACATTGTATAAGTTAACAATAAAGACAAATTAGTTATTACATAAAAAAGTTTCATTAAATCACGATATACATTCGCTCAAAACTGACTTTAAAAAGAAATGACAAAAAAAATCAAATGCATCTGAAGGAAAGATAAAAAAAAAACAAAACAAAAAAGCTGACTATCTCCGGTTTTATAAGAGATGTTCATCAGAAATTTAGCTTGATATTTTGATTCAAACGTTGACAACTAATCAACTACTTAAAAAAGTATTTCTTATCCGTTATAAATGTTACTATACATTATCGTTTAACCTTCCTTACTACTGTAAATTGTTTTAGAAGATTTAGTATTTTGTCAATATATAAATATGTTGATATTTTGCTTCAAAAGTCTCTTCATTAAAAATATTATCTGTATTTTTATTTTAAATTTTGTTCATAAATCCATTAGTCCACAAGACCAAGACATGTTGTAGAAGTTTTGTCAACATGAAAGACCATTAAAAATTAACCCTGTGGTTTTATGATAGGCGGTTTTTTTTTTCCTTCTCCTTTCCTTTTTTTTTTTTTTTTTTTTTTTTTTCATAAAAAAATTCAAGGACCCCCCCTCCACTTCGGTGATTTTCTAGAATTATCTCACGCAGATTTACAAAAGTGAATTTGATGTAAATACTAGTACTTCAGAATTTTACTGTCCTCTTAAAAAAATTTGTGCCTTTGACTTTCTTTTTCTCCTAAGGTAAAAACTTTTAAAAATGAGAGAAAAATCACACATTACAATAACTCCTGAAACAAAATGAAATTTTATCAAAATAAATTGTTTCATGTCACGATGGATTGATTGATTTAATGGAGTTTTACTACCCTGTCAAGGATATTTTACATATATCGAAAAGTCACCAGCTTTAGATAAATATAACCTTTGCAGTCCGCTTAGGACAAAGTGCAGGGAGGGTTCTTTAACGTGCCAATGCCTGTCGTGATAAATTTTTATCAGCTGTCAAGTCCTTATATAACAACATACTAGTATATGCCGTGTGATTATAAATGGAAGTTTAACTGATCCTTTCGCTGTAAAACAAGGAGTTAAACAGGGATGCAAACTATCACCAATTTTATATTCAATCTATGTAAATAACTTGGTTGATGAAATTAACGCCCTTGATACAAATGGATAATAGTGTCATATACCATTTTTTGAATTTAATTATAAAAATACATTCAATAAGTGGTATATGACAATATGTAATATACCACCTTTTGAATGTATTTTTATGATTGAATTTAAAAAGTGGTATATGACAATAGTAATCTCGAAAGGAGATTATATGCAGGCGATATTGCGCTAATAGCACCAAATGCTGATTTGATGCAACAAATGGTAAATAAGCTACACGACTGGCTATAAAAATGGAAATAATGCTTAAATATCAAAATAAATAAAACAATACACTTTAAAACCCAGTCAAAACAAATTAACGAAGTGAAATTTAATTGTGGTGCATATACGTATCAAAAACAAATAAATATATAATATAAAATAATTAAAAAAAAAAAAAAAAAAAAAAAAAAAAAATCTGTGTGCTAAGCAAGTCAGCCAGAAGACCTTTAGCTGCTTTGTATAAAAAATTTCGCATCACATGATTAACAAGATATATTATGATCACCAGTTAGACAATTCCTGAAGATGACGTGTACTGAACATAATTGCAAAAAGATTGGTGGTGTGGTTATAGTACTCAAACTGTCATGTCCAAATTTATAAATAAATATTTTTCAACTAGCGATATACGCACATTTAAATACTTTTAAAAAGCCTTTTACCAAACAGTGAAACGAAAAATATATGTAGTAATTACACAGGGTCAGTGACGAAGTGGTTCAAGCGTTAATCTTACTTGCTGCTTTTGGTTGAATCCAGGTGCGGTCGACGTGTGAGAACTAAAAATAAAACATTCCCGAATACCTATGTTAAAAAAGATGTTTATCAGTCTCTTGTTTTATTTTTGGAAGTACTTGACAAATTCCGAATTTCGCAAACAGAAAATAATCGAAATAGGCGAACTAAACGAATTAGGGAAAGGGTAGTAACTCGTACGGCTTTACTTCACTCACTGTGCGAAGTTCTGAAAGTTACTAACAACCTGATTTAAAAATTAAGATGATTCAGATCATAAAAAACATGAAAGAGAATGATAAATGTAACATTTATTAGGCATATTTTTAAAACATCATGAACCGAAGTTACACGTTTTATATGATAAAAATGAGTATGAAGTTTTTTATCGGTGTTGAAACACATGTATAGCCTAAATACACCCCCCCTCAAATATGTTCACCCGTATAACCTAGATACACTTTCCTCTGTAGAGCCTTGATATACTACCCACCAGTGTGTTCAACTGTATAGCCTTGATACACCCCCTTCAATGTGTCCACCTGTATAGCCTTGATACACTCCCCTGCAATGTGTTCACCTGTATAGCTTTGATACACTCCCCTACAGTGTGTTTACTGTATAACTTTGATACATTGTCCTACCGTATATTCACCTGTATAGCCTTGATACACCCGCTACAATGTGTTCACCTGTATAGCCTTGATACACCCCCTCCAATGTATTCGCCTGTATAACCGTGATACATTTCCCTCAGTGTGTTCACCTGTATAGCCTTGATGCACAAACTTCATTGTGTTCACCTGTATACCATTAACATACTTCCCTCCAATATATTCAAATACATGTATAGCCTCGATACACTCCCCTCCAATATGTTCAAACACAAAAAAGCGTTGATACACTACCCACCGAGGTGTTCATCTGTATATCTTTGATACACTTCCCATCAGTGTGTTCACCTGTATAGCCTTGATACATAAACTACTGTGTGTTCACCTGTATAGCCTTGATACACTATTTTCCATTATGTTCACCTGTATAACCTTAATACTTTACCCTCAATATGTTCACCTGTATGCCCTTGATATACTACCCTCCAGTATGTTCACCTGTATGCCCTTGTTATACCACCCTCCAGTGTGTTCACCTGTATAGCCTTGATACATAAACTTCAGTGTGTTCACCTGTACAGCCTTGATATACTACCCTCCAGTATGTTCACCTGTATAACCATAATACTCTGCCCTCCAATATGTTCACCTGTATGCCCTTGATATACCACCCTCCAGTGTGTTCACCTGTATAGCCTTGTATACAACCCTTCCAGATGTGTTCACCTGTATAGCCTTGATATACTACCCTCCAGTATGTTCACCTGTATAACCATAATACTTTACCCTCCAGTATGTTCACCTGTATGCCCTTGATATACCACTCTCCAATATGTTCACATGTTTGCCCTTGTTATACCACCCTCAAATGTGTTCACCTGTATAGCCTTGATATACTACCCTCCAGTATGTTCACCTGTATAACCTTAATACTCTACCCTCAAATATGTTCACCTGTATGCCCTTGATTTACCACCCTCCAGCGTGTTCACCTGTATAGCCTTGATACACTATTCTCCAGTATGTTCACCTGTATAACCATAATGCTTTACCCTCCAGTATGTTCACCTGTACGCCCTTGATATACCACCCTCTGGTGTGTTCACCTGTATAGCCTTGATACACTATTCTCCAGTATGTTCACCTGCATAACCATAATACTTTACCCTCCAGTATGTTCACCTGTATGCCCTTGATATACCACCCTCCAGTGTGTTCACCTGTATGCCCTTGATATACCACCCTCCAGAGTGTTCACCTGTATAGCCTTGATACACTATTCTCCAGTATGTTCACCTGTATAACCTTAATACTCTACCCTCCAATATGTTCACCTGTATGCCCTTGATATACCACCCTCCAGTGTGTTCACCTGTATAGCCTTGATATACTTCCCTCCAGTATGTTCACCTGTATAACCATAATACTTTACCCTCCAATATGTTCACCTGTATGCCCTTGATATACCACTCTCCAATATGTTCACATGTATGCCCTTGTTATACCACCCTCAAATGTGTTCACCTGTATAGCCTTGATATACTATCCTCTAGTATGTTCACCTGTATAACCATAATACTTTACCCTCCAATATGTTCACCTGTATGCCCTTGATATACCACTCTCCAATATGTTCACATGTATGCCCTTGTTAAACCACCCTCAAATGTGTTCACCTGTATAGCCTTGATATACTACCCTCCAGTATGTTCACCTGTATAACCATAATACTCTACCCTCCAATATGTTCACCTGTATGCCCTTGATATACCACTCTCAAATATGTTCACCTGTATGTCCTTTATATACCACCCTCCAGCGTGTTCACGTGTATAGCCTTGATATACTACCCTCCAGTATGTTCACCTGTATAGCCTTGAAACACTTTTCTTCAGTGTGTTCACCTGTATAGTCTTGATACACTACCATCCAGTTTGTTCACCTGTACAACTTTGATACACTACCCACTAGTGTGTTCACCTATATAGCCTTGGTATACTACCCACCAGTGTGTTCACCTGTATAGCCTTGGTAAACTACCCACTAGTGTGTTCACCTGTATAGCCTTGGTATACTACCTACCAGTGTGTTCACCTGTATAGCCTTGGTAAACTACCCTCCTGTGTGTTCACCTGTAAAGCCTTGCTACACTACCTTTTTCAGGGGCTTTCTGTATGTTCAAACACATATATAGCAAAAACGTTTTTTGTTTAAATTCCGAGAATTATTAATTTCGAGTTAAACATAATTTTCTAAGTATGGAATACAAAATCTTATTCAAGTTTCGTTATAATCGCTTCGTCAAAATGACCCTCAATAATTTTGCAACGATGTTTTCCCCACATTAAAATCTCCATATGATGACCCTAAAAAACCCTGCAACCATTTAATTTAACACCATTTTGAAACCATATAATGCCCCTTAATAACTTTGCCATCACGCTTGTTGCAACATTATTTACCTTGTTATAAGGCTCCCCGTTTTTCACCTTGATTTACTGCAAACACATATGACTTAAAGTCGAGGTTTCATTAAAGTGTGTTTGAATCCCTACTGAGCCTTCCTTGTGATGGAGGACGTTGGCTCTGTCTAAGGTTATCCCGTCTAAAGTAGAATATGGCGTGAAAAACGGTTATCATATTATGTCATTAATTACTAAGATGAATATCGGCTCTGAAAAATGTTAACAGGGGACCAGTTAAAAGCATCGAATGATATGAAACCCCATTGGGATAGGTTGTATCAACATAATCTGGCGGTGTGTGTATGGCGGGGGGGGGGGGTTGTATTCCTCCCAGTTTTAGTTTTAAAAATCAAGGTAAATTACTTATTTTTTGTGGAAGTAGAAGGAATGATGTAAAGACTTAAATGATTGGTTGAACAAACACAAACGGATTAAGGAAAATCCAGCTTAAATGGGTTTTTTTTAAAAACTTATTTACTTGTTTTTTTCTCCTATACTTTCATTTCAAATTTCTGAAGAAGGTCCTATCAGGAAAAATTTGGGAAATCAGAAAACAAAGTCTGAATTTTTCTTTATTTTATTTCGTCCCGACCACATTATGCATAAACAGGATTGAAAAACCTTTTAAAATACGCTTGACTTTTTCCGTATTTTAATAACCGGAAGATAAAATTATGTTTTAAATAATGGATAACTCGTCTTTGGTTTTCTGAAGCTAAGATTTCTCTTTATATATATATATGTCTTTTTCTGTTGTTTTAGAAAACATCACAAAAAAAATAACTTTGGAAAAAAAACAGATTTAAGTAAACAAATAAATAAAATAAAATAAAATAAAATAAAATAAAATAAAATAAATAAATAAAATAAAATAAAATAAAATTCTCGTGCAATGACGTCACCTCTCTTACCTCTATCCAGTTCGATCACGTGACGTATTATCAGATGTTGACTAGTTGCTGTTCAAATCTTCATTAGTTCTCCAATATTTTGATAATTCGATTATAAATGGCATATTATTCCTGGTTTATAAATAAAGTCGAGAAACATTGGTATAAATGCACCAACCGTCTTATGACTTAAAAATTCCCACCGATCATTTCTGTTGGTTACGTTATACCCAATCATTTTCTATTGGATACAGTATATACCCAATCATCATTAGCTTGGAAAGGGGGAGGTATTTCCCCCCGTTTAAAAAATCGTTTACAAAGCAATCGGCAATCGATGGTAGTTCTTTTTGTAACAATGCACCTTTAAAAACTTTTTTACTAGTTCAAAGAGTGGGCTGTTGTATGAGAACCACAATAGAAAATTGAATTTATAATAAAGGCCGAGTATTGCATAACTCGCAAAGTGCTTTATTATTTTTAATTCAATATTATCTTTTAGATTTTAGATAATCTTGTACAGTTAAACCCATGTAATTAATTAAGGCCTTTAGATACATATGTATAATGCATTCAATAGGAACATGATTAATACACCCGTGTTTGTTTTAAATAACCTAAATAAATGATTTGCGAGATGGTAAACAAAATCGTTAAAAAAAATTGTTGAATTTTGAAGTTTTTTAACCTTAGTCATCACCATGTTTAAATTGAACTAGGAAGTCGATAGACTATTATTTATCTGGTTATTAACACAACTTGAGATTTTAATTTCATAACACACAGACTTCCTACATTAAAATTGGACCGTTGAAGATAAAAATGTATTAACTCAGTAATCATTTGAATAGTCAGTTTCTTAGCCGAATTATCTTGTCATTTCAATTCTTTTTTCCTTCTACGAGAGATAATATCATGAACTTGTACCGGCTGATGTCTAGTGACAGTTCCCTAATTCGATACAAAAGATCTTAACCTCTGTTTATTTGTTTAAACAACTAAGTGCAAATAGCCTTGTCCTTTGTTCTTTATTTCTTCAATTACGTATAAGTGCACAGAATTTGATGATAATCCAATCGGGTTTTACAACCGTACTTATGTGGGGAAATTGCTGACCTTCGAACTTATGAACTTGAGCCATATATCAAAATGATTGTTGTATCAATACCTACAATATTCTGATTTACATGCCTATAGATACAAAAAGTTAATATTTTTCAAGATATATTGATATATTATTTTCAGTAATTTCCCCACTAAGTGCCTTGCGATTTCCCAATTTTAATCCCCATGGCTACTATTTGTGCAAATCTGAAGCTAGATTACCTAACAATATTATACATGAAATAACTTAGGTATATCTCTTGCCAGGAGAAGATTTTCCCCAACTTTTCCCTCTTTATGGGGCCCCAAGGGGACATAACTCCTTCACTTGTTCAAATCTGAAAGGCCTTCACCCAGGCATGATGGTAAACAAGTTTCATTAAATTTGGCCCAGTGGTAGTGGAGGAGATTAAAATTTTATCACCAAGGCATGATCGTAACCAAGTTTCATTAAATTTGGCCCAGATGTTTTGGAGGAAAAGATAATTAACATGTTACTAGGCATTGTAGGTATTGATATGACAATCATTTGATATACAATTCAAAGCACTATGTTTAAAGGTCAAGGTTGTAGATGCATTAGAGGACTGAAATTGTTAATTATCTTGAAAACTATTAATTTTTTGTATAGGCATGTATATTAGCATATTGTAGGTATTGATATGATAATTAGTTTGATATATGATTTAAGGCCATGCTTTCTAAGGTCAAGGTCATAGCTGCATAAGAAGATCGAAATTGTTTATTATCTTGAAAATATTAATTCTTTCCATAGGCATGTACATTAGAATATTGTAGGTATTGACATGATGATCAGTTTGACATATGATTCAAGGTAAAATGTTTAAAGTTCAAGGTCATAGCTGCATATGAAGACTGAAATTGTTAATTATCTTGAAAACTATGAACATTTTGTATAGACTTGTATAATATTGTAGGTAATGATATGAAGATAATTTTGATATATGATTTAAGGTCATAGGTTTAAAGGTCAAGGTCAAGGCTGTTTAAAAAACTGAAAATTGTTAATTATCTTAAAAATTTAACTTTTTGTATAGGCATGAATATTAGAAAATTGCATGTATTGATATGACTACCAGTTTGATGTATGGTTCAATGTCATTGGTTCCAAGGTCAAGGACATAGCTGTATAAGTATACTAAAATGGTTAATCATCTGGAAATTATCTGTTGCACTTTAGTTACTATGTATATTAACTTTTTATAAATGAAATAAGACTAGATATTTCTGATTAATTATTGTTGCAGTTCCAAAACTGAGAAAACCTTGGAAAGTTGTCCAAATATTGCACTTTGCAAACAATTTTTGACATATACTCAGGTGAACATTAAGGCCCATAGGCCTCTTTTTAAACAAATGTGACGCTTTTGTTTAGTACATCAGAAATTTATGGGCCGAGGTCTTCTACCATTTCGTTATTCAATCATACTTTGCTTCCTCTTTTAAAGAGGTGTGCTTTTATATGCAGGTGATACTTAAATTCTAAGACACCAATGATCCAAGAATAGGTTAGAAATAACCATTTTTTAAGCCCATTTGAAAAGAAAACAGACTTATTATGGTACTGTCCGTCCATATGATCTTACAAGGATTCTTCTGAAATTTAAAATATAAACTACTGAGCAAAATATCTTGCATAAATTTGAATTTATCTTGTACAGGTATTTTCTTAGAAGTTATGTCCTTTCACTATAAAATCTAAAACAAAAATAATTAAACTTGTGCCTAGAGGCATATCTGGATGTGGAATTTGATACTGGTGTTACTTTTTATTTCAAATAGTCTGAATGTCATGGTCACATCCAAACTCTAGCTTTATGTTTTTGCCTATATTTAAGCCTATTTTTAAATGGTGATTTCATTTTTACACACCCATCTTTACTGGTCACATGTAAAAGACATAAAGGCCTTATTACAAGGATCTGTCTATAAGTGTGTCTCCCTTTGATGATATTTAGTGAAAGAATCTTGTCAGGGACATAAAACACCATTTCTTTACTTCTTTAAGCTTGTTTCCATCAAGGTATTAAGACTAGAAAAATGATAATTCTCAGCTCCAGACATTGAAGCATTTCAGGTAAAGGTCTTATCATACTTCTTAGATACAGTGAAAACAAACCAATATACAGCATAATAAATAATTCCAATATGCTATCATTTATCATGAATAGTATATTATGTTTAAGTCTTCAAGCAATTTTAATAAAATTTATTGTTAAATTCTAATTGAAAACATTATCACTGACAGAATACATAGTCAGATTTAAGGAGTCTGATCTTGAATTAACATTTCTTAATGCATCTGTCTAGAGGATGTTCACAATAAATCCAAAATAAATAAAAGATATCTGTATCAAGAAAACTGATTTTTATTTATTAATTGCAATTAATGTACCTAATACATTAAAAAATTGAACATCCTTAGACATTTGTATCACAACTAAACCAGTATGATTGAACACACACACACACACACACACACACACACACACACACACACACACCTTTACACTAGTATCAATCATGTAAATCCACTTTCAAACATTTTATAAAAAATAAAACCATACAGATAACAACCATAACATTTACCTTCACAGACACACATACTAGTATTTCAAATGTTTGCATTCATAAAATATATTTCACTGAATTAAAAACATCGTACCAATTCAACTGACTTTGGTTATATTCAACAATTGCTTTATATCCTGGTTTCCAGATTCACAACAATTTCTTTACTAGATCAAATTTTGTCAAATCTTGTACTGTTTACAATATTTCAAATGAAAAGTTTGCTTAAAAAATATAATGCTGACACAATCAGATTAAAAAAACTTTATTTTCTGACATGACTTAAGCAATGAAAAAAAATATTAGAATTTCAAATTTGTCAGATTTTAAATAATGGTTTAGCTAAGAAATGATTGTGAAAATGGATTAAGGTATAACATTTTTAAACATTCTGAAACCAGTCAACTTTAATTATTGCACTTACCATTCATTGTCCATGTTCCATAATAAATATTTCAAATAAAACATAAAAGTTGCACCATGTGAATTAATATACATAAACGTTGTAGCAACTGATGATACACTTGGCAATAACCAATGTCATCACAACAAAAATAAAAACATCTTAATCTTGGCTTCATTACAGAAACATTCCTCATTCAGAATCGTCCTGAGAGTGTTTGTTTTTTATAAATACTTGAATCTCAGTGAAAAAACAAGTGGTATGAATATATTTTTTATTTGGAGGCCACAAATTTCAAAGAACAAAATCTTGACAGCAGAAAGGGTGGCTTAGTGAATGTTTTAACATGAGAAGTATGATTATCTATGCTATACTTTACACTAAACTTATGCAAATTTAGTCTAGTCAATCTATGAAAAAATAGGGTCAAACCTCAAAGTAATTGCAACAGAAAATAGTTTTATTTGATTGGTTTTAGGAATTGTGTTTTTATTCACCATAAAAAATATATTAATTTCAATCCAGTGGAATTTGGGTTTTTTGCCAATTGAAGTTACCAATAGCATTTTCTATAGAAAAGGGAGATAACTGTGTATTGTGATCCTAAATTTTACAAAAAATTTCAAAAACTTCGTTTTCTCTGATACTTTATGAAGAACAACCTAGAAAAAAGATGGAAATTTATACATAGACTTAAAATAGATAATTTAAGACAATTTAGAATGTAATATGTAAATGGGATGTAAAAAAATTAAATAATTTTGTTGAAAGAATTTATGCAAAACACTGATTAAGGGCATGTTGATGAGATAGAAAAAAGATTTCTTCACCTCAAATATATTTTGTTATACACAGAAATGATAAAATAAGTATATCTCATGTTAAAAACAACTTTTCTATACTTCTACTTCATTACTTTGAGTATTCTGTTATTAACTCCTCATCACTATAGAAACATTAGATTGTGAAAGACTTAAAATAAATGCAACTGAATGAAAATGGGCCAATGATTTCACTTTAAATGAAATCAGAAATGTTAAATATATATATGGAATCAATTATGATTGATTAATTCCAGGGTCTTTGTTTTACTTTTTGAAATAGCAAAAAACATATGATAATTGGACTAAAACTCCACCTTTTTTACAGAAGTTATCTCCCTTGTCTATAGAAATCCTCATAAGAAATTAAAACTTCTCAAAAACTTGTTTCCCCTTGTCAGATTTTGGTGGACTTTTCATTATAAACATTTCATGTATTTGAGAGCATATTAGTAACAAAATTTGTTCTGTTGCAATTAGTTTGAGCTGTAGATTGACTAGACTATATGTACAAGACTTATTTAAATCATCAATAACTTTTGTAATTGTAACTGCTGTACAAAAACCATAATGCTGCCAAACTTTAAAATATACCAAGTACTTATGAAAAATAATTAGATTAATTTTGACTTCTTTTTACAATCAAGGGGACACAACTTGCAAAAACTTTGTGAAATATGAAAATTTTTTATCATAAAACCAAAGTGATTCATTAGGATGTCTGTTTATAAAGCCAATATGACAAGAATTACATGTACTACAATACATGTAATAGGTCTTATTAGATTATCTTATTACAAAGTATGGTAAATAACTGTAAAACATTAATGCTGTTGATGTAAACATGTTGTCTGGGTGATAATATTTTAAAATATAACATTGCTCATGGTCTGACACAGACAACTCTCCCTATCCTTCCAATATCTGTAATATGTTATTTAAACCATTATAATTTCATGACAGTTTTGGTAAACATACAAAACAGTTTGTAAATATGTATCATCTAAATCTGACAATGACCCAACACATGAAGAAGACAAACAGTGCAAACAATAGCATATAAAAGATAAACTTGTGTCCTCCTGATTTTGATATAGCCAGCAGTCTGTTCATTGATGATTGTAACAAACCTCCAGAAGAATCAAACTGATTATCCTGAAAATAAAAATGAAATGTACAAATAAAAATTTGACCTTTTTGACTAACTAAATACCAAAAAAGAATGAATATGCAAGTATGTACATATTTGATGTTTTATTATCATGATAGATACGTGTATATGATATCTGATAGATAGAATAAGGTTTCTGAAGAAGCACTAATTCAATGCTTGTGTAGTATCGTGAATGCTAAGATACTGGTGCTAGTCGTAACTAAGATTTTTTCTAACCAAAATCTGAAAAATTTGTAATTACCGGTAATTATTATCTTAATTACTTTATCAGTTGTTAAGATATACGGTAATATCACTTTGAAGAACACCTCACCATCCGTATTTAGTTTTAATAATAATTGTTTATTCATAGTTCCAAAAAAAATTGCCAAAATTTTGTAAATTTAAATTAAAGAAAATATAAGTTAAGGAACTTTTGTTAAACCAGAGTCTAAACCTTAATTTTGACAAATTCCTCATTTCTGATAAAATAAACAAAGCAAATGCTAAAATCAAAAATATTAATGAATAATGAATGACAATAAAATCAACATTTTTAAAAAATTTACTTTGCAAAGATATATTATTACCGAATGAATCTTAGTGAAATCTATAAACTGCATAATGTATTAACTCAGAAATTAAAATCAGAAATATTAGAAATGACATTAAAATCACTTGGCAAAGATATATTCTAACTGACTAAATCTTAATAACGTATTTTAAGTCATGTATTAACTGTTTAGACTAAAATATCTAGGCTTCAAAGCATGTTTAGGAAAGTAATAAAATAAGATCATTGAAATATATTAGGTAAAGGAAGTTAAAGCATACCATTTCACCAAGTAACTTGTTATGTTCTCGAACTTCATCACCAATATCGATGCTTAACTGAAAATAAAAGATTTATTCATAATCCATGAATCAAAATAGTAGAAAGGAATATGAGATAAGTATGAACTGTTTATTTGGCTAATATACTCAATATCAATTACATTTGTAGTCAAAACAGTTTTAATTTCCCTTTTTAAATTTGATGCTGATGGCAGCTAACATAAAGCTATCAAAATAAATCTATAGTGACTGGTATTAAGAAGTATGAATATTGTAGCAATATATCTACATGGTTTTAGTATGCACTAAGTAAGAATACTACTCACCTGTAAGGTACCTTTTACGGTGAAATGGTGGAGCATTTGCTTTACAAATAGGCAACCTGAGTTTGATTCCTGGTTTAGTACTTTCATTACAATAATAATAACCACAAATTAATTACATTTTTATAACTTCAATGATAATTTTTTTGCTATAATGCTTTAAGAAGATGGAAGCCAGCAGCTCTTAACATTTTTAAAAATACAGTTGTGTTCAAAAGCTCTTAATTTAATAATTGTATGAAACTTTGTATGTCTTTGTTTCTGCTATTTAATTGGGTACTTATTATATTTAGCTCTTTGAAAGATACATTTTACTCACTGATTTTAATGCTTTAACTTTGCCTGATAATTCATCTTCTAATCTTTGGTTTTCTTCCTCTAACATTTGTGCTGTTGGTTGATATTGTGGTACACCATTGCCTACAAACATGATCACAGACAGGTAAAAGAACATCTAATCAAAAACTAATCAAAGCAACACAACAACAATAATAGATGAAAAAGCAAGTAATATTTCAAGTAATCAGTACAATTCTAAAGGAGAAATAAAGGTTTGTTTTCAATGTTGAAAAATCATTAGCTTCAAAAAAGGGACATATGTTTCTGAAAAATTACAGCAGCATGGAAAATTGAGGTATCAGTACAGTACCTTCTGTAGGGGTAGAGAACTGTAAAATTTTATAAGAATTAGTGTAAACTTCAAGGAGTAGTTTAAGGCATGTCCCTAGAATGAACAGATCCTGTATTTATTAAATCACTGCTGGATTGGCCCTTGTTTTTAGTGATATGGATAATATTTGTGTTGTATGTGATGCAAATAGTGTATAAAATAAAGAATTTCAGATTATTTTTTTGAAAATAAATTGTTTCAATTGTTTTAGTAATTTACATGGATCCAGTAGGACTTGGTATACAACACCTTTTCAAGCCAATTTAATGATGGCGAGTGCTGGAATTTTTTGAAATAGAAACAAATAATGTATTATCATTTAGAGTAAATAATTTAAATATGGCATTGATCAAATTTTATAATCTTTTTAATTACTGTTAGTACAGATCCTCTGTTACTGTTAAATAACATCTTTATGATCAATACATGATGCATTAATTATCAAATCTGTGGTAAAAATCGTGAAAGATGAAACCTATTTTCAAAATATATATTTAATGAATTGTATAAACTATTTGAATCACATACAACACAAATATCCATATCACTTTAAACAAGGGCTGATCCAGCAATGATTTGGAAATAACAGGCCTAATTAAATAATAAATCCCTGTATTTTATACTCCAAAAATAAATCCCTGTATTTTATACTCCAACTAAGATGGTGTATTTTGGTGTCAGTTGATTGTGACAAATTTCATATGTCATAACAGTATATGACATGATACAAACTTTACTGATTTCTCTTCTTGTACAAGAAAAAAAGACTAGTTTTAAAGCAGACTTGAATCAGGCAGTAGATGTGTTACAGTAGAGGCCTATTTAATTGTTTTTCACTGTGATAATTTTTGACATGTCTCAGGAGACTGAAAAACCGCTAATCCAAATGCCTTTTGTAACCAGGATTATGAAAAATGAGACATAAAATCATCTTGTCTCTAACAAAACTAATTGAATATTCGATCAAGATGGTATACTTGTGGTACTTGCCCGGAGCGTCTTTTTCCTCAAATATACTCAAATACATTCAAATGTACAGTCAAAAATTGATGATTTATGTTAGAAAAACTCTTCAGAAACGTATCATTGATGTAATATCTAGAATTTTCCTGTTTCCAGTCTGAATTGGACATACAGCCTTTACCAAGCATTCAGACGACTTTAGAATGACCGACATCCGGACATGCAGTGCATACGAAGATGGATGTTACCTCACTGAAAAGCAAACTGAAACACTAGTTGAAAAGCATTGATTGTAAATCTTTTTCCTAAGTCTTAAGTTATTTAATAAATAAATCGATTATACATTGAAGCATTAGCAATGGGAAAAGAAAGTGAAGCGATATGCTTACTATGCCAAGACAAGAGAAATAGCTCTTTCAATCTCGTTCCCACTTAAATATCAAGATACATATGGGTACTTTATTATTTTTTTTTTTTAAAAAATGCTTAGTTTATTAAAGTTATTAAAATTTTAGGCCATAAACACCTTTTGGTGTATTTGGATAATATATCAGAGTTGAGTTGAGTTGAGTTATGATGTTTAATGTCCCAGTCAAGAATATTTCATATCGGGACATCGCCAGCTATAGGAGAAAATGCAGAAATTTTGCCTGTATGTTGCGCTGATGACATTATACAGCAGGGTTCTTTATCGTGCCATGCCTGCCATAACGCGGGACTTTGTTTATTTAAGTTCCCATCCGAAAGAACTGTGACCTTCATTTCGTAATGCTGAGTGCTTGGCGAAAGAACAGTAACTACCCACTTTCAAGTCTTGAGTCAGACCCGGCCAGGGTTTAAACCCACGACCTTCCACTTACGGAGCAAGCACTCTACCAACTGAGCTACCAGAGTGGCCAGATAATATAACAGAACATTGTGCTTTATCTGCAATGCATATTTTACAACAGTCCCTTGACATTATGTTTTTGATAAATGAATTGAAACATTTGTTTTTGTGCTGTTTGGTAAGCTTTACACGAGGTAAAGAGGTATTCTTTGGTCTGAAAAGATTTAAATTACAAACTAAATATTATCTTGAGCCCTTGGTTTTCAAAAAGTTTGTTTTTTTTTAGTTTTTTCGCCTCCTAAATCTCATAAAACCCATTGTTTCTACAGATTTATTAAAAAGATAATAAAATATAAAAAAGGAAAGATGATTTTGAGAATGGAAAATAATACAGTAGATTTCGTCTATATTGAAGTCCAGTGGACGGCTTAATGACTTCGTTATAGACATATTTCGTTTTAAACAATTCTTCAACAAATTAATCAACACTTATAATTAAGCTATATTTTAATAATTTCAAGCCGTATGTCTACATATTAGTCGATATCTGTGTATTTGAGTATATTTGAGTGTATTTGAGTAAAGAGACGCTCCCTACTTGCTATTTGTGTTAAAAATTCAGCTTATGGTAAATGACAAACACGTTAAATTTGAAAATAAATGTACAAAGGAATTTATCGATTTCTTGTATTATAATCAAGTCTTATTTCACGATTTTTAATAACTTACTCATGTGTGATCTACGCATTGTAAATTAAATTTTCTCGGTCTTCAGAAATGTCAAATATGAAAGTAAGTTACGTGACGTGTTCTGAGATCTAAGTCACCATAATGCTTTATTGTTTATCCCGTCATGGAAACAATCCATATGCCATGAAAGCACCTGCTTGATCAATACAAATCCCCCTGGTGTCAACTTTTGAAACAAGGAAAATTCACTCCAATCCGTATGGCCTCAAAACCAAGTAAGTAAGGGCGTTATCCACGATCCGCTTTAAGTAGCATCATCTCCAATGAACAATCGATTTTATCCTCTGTTCTCATTCAACGTTTTACTTCACTGACAAACGGGGGTTGGTTAAAAATTTTAAAGATATGAACAAGAACAATAAGAAAATAAATAAATAATAAATAAATAAATAAATAATAATAAATGAATAAATAAATACATAAAATATAAATAAAAATTAATTTAAAAAAACTTTATGAAAAATAAAAAATAAATAAATAAAAAAATAGATTACTGTGCCAATACCACTTGGACAAGGGATCCTCAATAGAGGCAGTTTTATTCAGTATACATTTAAGAGGAAGAAGTAACGTAACATAACATAACATAACATAACATAACATAACATAACATAACATAACATAACATAACATAACATAACATAACATAACATAACATAACATAACATAACATAACATAACATAACATAACATAACATAACATAGTCTCACCTCAAATTAACCTCATTACGTACTACACCAAAAAAAAAAAAAAAAATTGATCCAAATTTTTAAACCAGCAAAGATGGCATCTTGGAATATATAAATTATTAATATTTTGGAAGTATAAATAATTTACCTCTATGTAAACAAATATTTATGAAGAAAGTTGTGAAAAAGACTTTTTAATCATATTATTATTCTAAGTTTATCTGTCTTGTTTAAGTTTCTTAGATTATTGAAAAATCCATAAGATAAGTTGAATTTCCGTTATATTTTAAAGTTTGAATTCTATCCAGTGTTATCAAATAAAACTAGCTCAGTAAAATGTTGTAGTTTTTCTTTATTAAAATAAAATATTTTTATTTTTGAAAAAAAAAATCAAAATCAAATACTTTATTCTGTCTAAACTTTTGAAGGTGTTACTTGAAACAACTATATTCAACTTAAATACATTAAAATATTTTCAATTTTTATTAGCCTAGTAGTTATATGTACCCAGAGGCAGTAATAAGATACTGAAAAAAGTAAAATTACTTTCAATAGATTTAAAATAGACAAGTGTATATACGGTCAAACCCGTCTATAAAGGCCACCCATGGGAATCAATTAAAATGGCCTTAATGGACGAGTGGCCTTTATATACAAGTTTAAATAATATAGACAAAGAGCAACTGGGACTATTACGAGTTTGAGGTCGAGATGGGGAAATTCCGATCGAGTGGTCAAATTTTTCATCTCAAACGAGGCTCTGCAGACTGTGAACCTACGCGGCGAAACAAAACAACGATTTTCTCTTTATATGTTAGTCCTGAAAATCATGACTCTAAACGGCTTTGCTATATGGATATGTGCCGTTACAGCACGTAACTAAATCATCGTTTAGTAAAAATGATATCTTTCATCATAAAAAGTCTTTAATAAAATCAAATATTTAAACTTTTGAATAAAATTCATAATTTTTGCATAGGGCATCAAATGAAGATAAAAGATAAAGCAAAAAATTGTTAAAATTATTTGAATAAAAAGTAAAAACTTGAAAAATTTCCGAACTTGTGAAAACGGGTGTTGTAAATTTTGTGTCTTGCATAGGACTTCACTGGTCCATATCCGTAAAAATAGGCGTATCTCTGTATCTTTGTTTTCAAGGACGTGATTTAATGTCTAATTAGGATTTCGTTGAATGAATCCATGAAATTGGGCAATACACATTTTTATGTATAAACATTGAATGCTGCCATTTATGAATCATGTGACCTACGGCTTAATTTACAGCTGTTACGAGAATCTAACTGACACAGGTGTGTCCGAAGAATTTCCACGCAAGATTAAATTTTCATGGATGATAATGATAAATTTCATAATAAATATTGAACAAAGTCTTAACTAAAGTTTGAATACATAATTCTAAATGTATTTTCACATATGAGCAAAAATAAAATGACCCGCGAATAGAAACAACCGGGAGTGAGTTTGATAAAAGTAACAGCCTTATATTAGCCTCGCCCTACGTTGATTTAGTACACAAAATCGGCCGTGTTTCCTACACCTGTTCGTGTCAAGTTTTCACAATTTGTTTCGAAGATTCCTAAAACTTAGGATTTTATTTCATTTGGTAAGTATTTGGTTAATACAGACCAAAACGATTTTATAACATTGATAATTCTATTTTGGGACAGGCGAGGTGACATTTTCCGCCATGTTTTGAGTACGTTTGTTGTCAAACTTCATTTTTGTGCACAGGTGAAACATTTAAGTGAAGTTTTAATTTGTTTTTCTCTTACCGAACAGTTGAATAGAATTTCGTCGACTTTTCAGATAGTAACATGAAGAAAGTTTTGCATTAAAAGTTTTGGAAAACTGCATTTATTAAGCAAATTTTGGTATTTTATTTTTTAAAAGTAAAAAAAGACCACTCATCATAAAAAAGGGATGGGTTATGTTTGATGGTGTGACATAAATTTTTCCTTTGCATAATGCGTTTTTGAAATTGGTTGTTATGAAAGCTGCATTAAAGTGAGTCAAATACAAAACCATTTCGTACTCCCAAAGTTTTAGTTTTCTGTAATTATGGATTCACTTGCTTACCTCTTTGTCAATAATGCCCAATAATGTATATGCGAAACAAATATTTCCTTACGATATGAAATGACATTAGTTGAAAACTTTGGAAACAATGTTATTCTTGCATTGTGAAATTGTATTCAGTTTCATTAAGCACAAATGATGTAAGTGGTACATTGATCATGTTATGCTGACATACCTCATTTTTGTACAATATCATAACCATTTGTACAATATCATAACCATTGTGTAACATAAATTAAAATTAAGGCAATTCAACTTAAGTGGTAGATTCTCATCCATGCCTGCCCCACCAAAAAATGTGCTGCCCCAAGTCATTTTTTTTTTTCATTTCCCATCCAAGGCATATTCAGTCTGTTCCAGAGTTATGTCAAGTCTGTGGCGTTTCCAAAAAGGGTTTTAAGCACTCCCATAAAAACCAAAAATAGCTTCATAAATATTATGGACACAAGCGTAGTTTTCTTAATTTTGGATCTCATCAGTGGTCCAAAAGAATTACAGGCATGGTACATGATAAATATTAGTAGACTTTTAACAGTTAGTGGAAGTGTACAATAATTTAATAAGCAGCAGCCCTATTGCTGATGTAAATGACAAATATGCAGGAGTGCAAGTTTTGTATAAAAATAAGAAATAATACCTTCCCACCTGCCCCAAAATTTTACTCCAACCTAGATGAAAATCTATTTAAGTTGAATTCTTCATATAATTTTTTCTTACTCCTTTGTGATGTATGCTTTTATTTGGTCAACATAAATTATTATTTTTATCTTTATTAAGAATTAATGCAGGTTTGACATAGATGCAATTGTAATGAAATTTCTTTCCCAAAGTCTGAAATTGTATGCGATTGTTCATTTTCAAAGTGAGTGCTCTACTGTTTTCATATAAAGATGTACGGTAGACGAGATGCTTAGAAACATCTCTTGACCTGTACATATTTCATACTACATCATGTAGCATAGATACAGTATGAAATAGGTATGAATTAAAATGAAATTGTAGATGAAAATATTATACAAAAGTGAAGTATAACATTTGTGCACCTGTTCATATAATCAACCTTAAGACCATTCCCTCAGCATTGTATGTTGAAAACTTTTCAAATTATTGTAAAGCCCAGGTCTTTTCAGCTTGATAAATGAAAAAATTCCCATTGTCTTGTAAAGCAAAGGATTTGTCTTACTCGTCACTTTTTAACTTAAAATTGTCAGTTTTACTGAATTTGTTTGAAAGGTTAGTGAATTATTGACTTCTGCTTGTACAACTTTATTTTACAATGCTGCAGACCTAACAGTCATGATAACTGTTAGATCTGACATCCATTGCTGTTTCAGTGGGCTAACACTAAAAAGTAACACTGGGTTTAAATAGGAACAATGCAGATTTGTATGTTGATTCAATCAACGTCATTGTCTCATCTGGAGGTCTACCACTGTGGTAGCTCAGTTGGTAGAGGGCTTACTCGGTAAGTGAAAGGTCGTGGGTTTGAACCCAGGCCGGGCCTGACCTAAGACTTGAAAGTGGGTAGTAACTGTTCTTTCACCAAGCAATCAGCATTACGAAATGAAAGTCACAGTTCTTTCGAATGGGAACTTAAAATAAATGAGGTCCTGTGTCACGGCAGGCATGGCACGATAAAGAACTCTGCTGTATGATGCCATCAGTGCAACACACAGGCAAAATTTCTGCACTTTTGTCAATAGCTGGCAACATCTTGATATAAGTGAAATATTCTTGACTGGGATGTTAAGCACAATAACTCATATTAACTCATCTCATCTGGAGGTCTAGTGGGTTAATGTGATTTACCGATAAATCATTTGACTGGCTTTTAGACCAAAGTACAAAAATATTCATAACTTTGTATTGAATCCTTCACTTCAATACAAAAGCAATAAAACCATGACACAGCTATTAGTTATATACTGGTACTTGTTCAGTGACAGTGATAGTTTACAAATAAGTTGGGAAAATCTGGATGGAAACCAGATATAAAACATAAGACCCCAAATATCACAGTGTAATGCCACATTGCCCAAGAGCTGTGGTGACAGACTAGTTAGCCACTTCAGTGTATCTCAGACCTGTATGCTGTAGGTATCCACCCTTGTCAACTACAAGTACATGTACAAGAGTGTTTTCCTTGTTATGCGCCTCTGTTGGGTCAGTAGCAGTAGAATAGAATTATTGGCTTAGTTGTCTGTAATGTAAAGCTGCAATATTGTGTACTTTTAAAACTGTCATAAGTATGAACCTGTACAAAGTAGTAGATCAAAAATGCCTGTACAAAACTTGCGGATCCTTCAATTTGGATAGATGAATCAGGAAATTTTCTTTAAGATTAATGAGAAAAATTGTCTCTACCTATAGCTGAAACTTGCTTTTTTGGCATAAAACAGCATTCAACTTACCAATCCTTTTAGTAAAAGTCTCTTCTTTCAATAGTAGTGTGATCATAATTTGATATTTTTTAAGTTATTCCTATTAATATACATTAACACAAGGGTTTTGTTGTGAAACATAAGAATACTTGTTTAGAAGCATGCAAGCTTTTATGTGTTTATTATAGGAAACTTTTTAGGTTTTCGTGCTATCCAGCAGACATACAGCAAGGATTCAGTTTTTTTTTGCTATCTTATAAGCACATGTTGCCTACAGTTTTTAGTTGTTGGGCATACAATCATGTTTTTCTAGTATTTCCTATCTATTTTTACTAGTATAAGTATTGTAGATCAAACATGATATATTGATTTCAAACAGATCTATGAATTTTATTTAAGACACATGCAGAGTTAATATAATGTTTAATTTAAATTTTATATATATATAAACCAGGAAGTCTTATATGCTTATTTGTTAAAATCATTAAACATTTTAGGGGTTCATGTAAATGTATGGTTCATTAAAACTTGTGAATTGTGCCATCATTGATCCAAAATTTTCCTTTATTTGTATGTATATTGGTAAATGCATGCGTTACTTATATATGCAGTATGTACACAATTTATTACCACTACGCAAGAAAGTTTGTTATTTTCACCATGGCACATTTGATCCATAATCTGGTCCCAGTTTCACAGTAATTTCTCAACTAAGAACTTTAAATCTGGCAAATTTGACATCTGAATAATTTAGTCAATTGTTTAGATATTTAAAAATATAAGATGTCATTTTGAAGATCACTTCAAGCTTGTAATTGGTTTTATCACAAACTTTTATGTGTAATTCAAAATGAGATTGTCAAAATTTGATGAATTCAAGCTAAGTAAAATCTTAGGTAAGGAATGATTGTACAAGCAGGACCTGTACAGTATTATGTTTACACTATGACAAAACCAAGTTTCAATAGTATGTTTACAGCAAAATTCATGGATAGGAAAAACGCACAAAATTACCACTAAGGTTATAATCACCATTAAGGTCATAAAGGTTATTAATTGCCACTCGGGTGAAAATCACCACTAAGGTACCACTAAAACATACACTGCCACCAAGGCTATAATTGCCACTAAGGCTTATAATGCCACATAGGCCCTATGCCTTTTGCCATAAATGCTTCTTCAAAAGCCACCTGAAACACACAAAAACATCTGTTCAAATACCTCCAAAACACTTTACACATACAATACATGCATTATTAAATTTCCCGGAATTTCGTTAAAACTCATATCACTATGCATAATTTATTTTAAACCATAACGTTCTATAAAAGTACATAATATAAAAACAAATACTGGTACTTTTAAAAAGCTTTACATGTCCTCACTTAAACCAACATAAAAACTCTTTACATAACCACATCTGTCATCTGTCTTCATCCTAAGATATACAGGCATGATATATACTTACCGGATATTGTGCCCCTTGTGCTTAATACTGATTAATACTCGTGCAAAAATATGCATTATTACATATTGTATATATATATACCTATACAACATACTACAAAGGTTTTGTGACAAAAATTTTCTTGTCAGTTGGTCATTTCATCAATCTCTTAATGCATTTTTACCCCCTCTGTTCTTGTACTTTTTATATGGATTTTATCATACTTAGTAAATGTAAACCAGCTGCATGAAAGGATGTCATGAACCATGTTGCATTTTACAGGTCCAAGTTCAAGGTCATCAGGTCAAATCTTAGAATTTTAACCTTTTTGTGTCCATTTCTCGTCATCGCCTACATTTTTAGTTGGATTCAAATGAAATTTACAAGTGTAAACCAGAATAGAGCTAGGATGTGTTAATGTTCAGTTATATGGATTAAGGTCATAGGTCATATCCTAGAATTTTGCAGTTTAGTTTTTGTCAATATCATTATTTCTATGTTTCTTCTTTGATTTCAAGGGTTTTTTCACAGAATAATTCCAATTTGATTAGCTAATACATAAACAACATTTTTGCAATCAAGATAATTTATTTTAACATTTAAAAATACAGGAATGCTTATTTTAAATGTATATAAAAGTAAATACCATTAGGGTTTTCAAATATTGTGTCTTACATCACATAAGTGACAAGAATAAACACGACATAAAGGAGTATATATATATGAAGGTTACACTGTATATGTAATTGTTATTTCAGAATAATTTATAAACTAAGCTGTTTGTTAATTACTCAAAAATTTTAACTGCCTTAAATGAGCGAGAAGTAAATGTAGGGAATTTTAAAAAAAAAATAATTTTGCAATGCTTAGAGCTCTAGGGTTTTTAAAGGTGGTTAAGGCAAATTTTTTGAGATGATGCTCTAGATTTTATGGACTCTGGAGAAAGGAATTTTTTCTTTAAGTCAAATTGTTGTGCTTAGTATTACTGGTAGTACATTTTTCTGCATACTAGTATGTGATTATGTGACACCCATAGGTTTCTAGCATACAAATTGTAAAACAGAACATGCACCTCTTGAAGACCAGTTGTAAAGTCTACTGTAGAGATCTATGTTATTCTGCTTGATTTATATAAAACAAGATGGATGCTTTAAAATAATCTGCTGAATAAAATTGAAATAAAAAAATCTTTTAAAGGATCAAAAATGTAGTCAAAACACACATCCAGTTCATTTAACAAGCAAAAGTGTCTGGTTTACACTGGTTCAGTTTTATATGGGCCTGTACTAGGGTTTAAAATGAGTTATACTTGATGATCATACATGTATGTAATTATCTGAAATTATATTCATATAGACAATTCTTTGTTGATATAACACTTTTAAATGGAAATGACCTTCATGGAGTACAGTATATTTAAAATATTTTCAGTATTTGTGATTTCAATAAGAGGACATGAATTATGCAAAAGAATAGGCTAGAATTATGTTGTTTTATGCCCAAGTCAAGATTCTTTCACCTATGTTGAAGCAGTAAGTTTTTGGATGGTGGAGGAAGCCAGATTTTTGGTGAGTGAACAAACTTTCTCACACTAGGATCTGTCTAAGTGAGATTTTACCTAGGCATTGACAGGCACTGGGATCTTAAGTGTGGGCTTTAAACTACTGGTACTCAGCCACTAAGGCCCCTTTATGCTGAAGAAAGAGTTCTGATTAACAATTAGACTGGAAGAGAATTTTAACTTGTCTATTTTATCACTATTAAGAAACCAGGAAGTAAAACTAATATATTAAAGTTTCACAATATTTTGATTTTTAAAGGTAGCTCAGTTATGAGGATAAAGTATTATTTTATCAGTTAAACTATAATTTATAACAGATATGCGTTGTCATTAAATATATAGGTTGGATTGACAGGTGTGCAGGTGAGGTGTTTTACATAACTTTGTTTATAGCTAGTCTAAAAGGCCCAAATTTAACAAACGAATTCCTTTGAATATGGTTAAGATTTATTGCCTACAATAGTCTTTATGTTCACTATAAGGCTTACCTCATGTAAACTTACTTTAACTTGCAACTTTTACATTTTAACACCAACATCAACACTGCCACCACAACCAGTTAAACTAAATAAAACCAAATTTTACCAACCAAAAAAATAAGCTAAAGCAAAGCTAGACTTTGCAAGCAAAACAAGGGCCTTTTGCCTACATTCAATGTTGTGTGTAAATCATTTTAAGACAGATTTGGCATTGAAATAGAAGCAAAACGATTCATTGCAAGTTTGTCCATGTAAAATAGGAGAATCTGAGGTTGAATGTTTCAGTGAGACCAAAGGATTGCCCTCATAAATAAACAAGCATTTACTGGCTACATAATATTGTCTTTTTAGAGAGAATTGTCAACTGGAAACCAAATGGTTGTTTTGTGAGAATTGTCAACTGACATTATGCTTGACTTGTGAGAACTGTCAACTGACAACAAAATGGTTGTTTTTTGAGAACTGTCAACTGACAACAAAATGGTTGTTTTGTGAGAACTGTCAACTGACAACATAATGGTTATTTTATGATAATTCTTAACTGACAACAAAATGGTTGTTTTGTGAGAACTGTCACCTGACAACATAAAGGTTATTTTATGATAATTCTCAACTGACAACAAAATGGTTGTTTTTTGAGAACTGGCAGCTGACAACATTATGGTTGTCTTGTGAATGTTTAGTGGATTTTTGGTTACAGTACTGTTTTCTTATGAGTATTAAGTATTAACTTGAAACATACCGGTAATCTATACTTCACTTATTGAAGCAGAATTTTAGACTTGAAAACAAATAATCATTGATTCTTGTTTAGAAAATTATAATAAAATTATGTGCATGTGAGCTATATATACACTTCCTTATCACAACTCTTGTTCATATTTGTGTTGGCTATATATGTATGTGCTGTTTACACTTGTATTTTATGTTTGACATGTGTGATTAAAACATACCTGTTTGTAAATAGATAATATTGCTTCAAGTGCTGGTCTATATGCCTACTTGAGATAGGTGTGGTACATAGACAAGGTGATTAAGATGACTTTGTTCTAACAGTTTATAATCAGGTCTACAGTTAAGGTAACGAGCTACCTTTTTCTCTGTATATATGGAGATGTTATTTAGAAAACTAAGTGAATTGTTGCCTTTACTAAAATGAGGGGGGGGGGGGGGGTAGGTTAAGTGGTACATGTATAAGCCAAATTGCAATCTCTTACCATCTAGGATTCATTCCTATTTAGAAAATTCTGTTTTGCAAAAGTTGTCGCACTTAGTTGTTGGTATGGTGTCAAATTTATATTCTGACAAAAATGTGGAGCCACTCAGAAGTCTCTCTCTCTCTCTCTCTCTCTCTCTCTCTCTCTCTCTCTCTCTCTCTCTCTCTCTCTCATGTTTTGGAAGTACAGAAGAATAAAGATTTAATAAAATGACTAAGTGTGAAACAAGATGTAACTAAGCATTGTTGGATATTTACTGATTGCCATAAAGACTTATACACATAAAAATTTATTAGAACTGCCATTGGATAGTACTGGCATATTCAGAGTTTTAATGAATTAGGGAAGGAAGTAATTTTTTTTTTTTATAAGTATTATTAACTCAGCATAGCAGAGAATTCATTTGAATTAATAAGAAGTTTATCAAGAGATGATATTATATTTAGTTAATGACAAATTTTTTTTTCAAGTTTTTTTTATCAGTTACTAAACTTATAAACAACTAGAATTGTGAGTGACACACTGTACTTCTTTGAAAGCCCTTGTTTTATTTACATTCTAATCTTGTTTGAAACTTTTTTCTTGCATTTATCTGAGCATCAAAAACTTGCTCTGGACATGAAAAACATTTCTGAAATTATTGGAAAATTTTCTGAAATTATTTTCATCTTTTTGCCCACAACTAGTGCACATAACAAGAATATTCTACCCAAATCAAAAATCAAAATCAAATCTGTGTGGCTGATTGCACACTGGATAACTTTTCCGAGCTAAAAATATGGCTTATTCCTGATGTTGCTTTTACAGGAAAATGCTAATTTTGAGATTGTAAGATGAATAAAACAAATTTTCAACTAAATTTAAAGATTTCTTCAGAAATTCTGATTGTTAAAGGCCTGGCCTCTGTCTTTATATGAAATACCTCTACCAGGTTTGTCCTTTTCAGTGTTCATGGGCCTTGTCCCTCAAATATTTGACAAATCCTGTTTATCAGTTTAATGTATTCATGAATGAAATATTTATCAGATGAAATTTGGAGATTATCTTGTTCTAAATACAGTGCAAACTAATATTACACACCTAGATTGAAAAGAGGAAAAGCATTGGCCTAATTTTTATGCTTTATTTCACATCGTTTATAGTGTGCCTTTTAAACAGGTATAGAATTTTAAAACTACATAGTTTATATTGTTTCATATCTTTACCTGTTGTTGGTAATAAAGATACCTGTCATTAATTTTACAAATTTTACGTTTTGCATGTTACAGGTGAGTTGGCTGGCAAGCGATGCCAGGTTTCACCTCACGCACAGCGGACATGAATGGTTACAACGATTTTGAGCGAGGACACCACCGAACAAGTTCATATCAACAAAAGTAAGTTTAATTAATGAATTTTGTGTAATTTATTGTATTATCTTCATATCCACAATGCTTGGATGCTTTGATGGAATTTAAATAAACAATATGTTGTATGATATTTTTAAACATTTATTTTGTATGCATTAAAATTTTACTATTTTGTTTATGAGGACTTGGAATTTCATGATGTCCCATTTTATCAAGAGACAACCAGAGTTTTATAGGATATCAAGCTCAGTTTTTTGTTTTTTTAGCTCACCTGAGCTGAAAGCTCAGATGAGCTATTGCGATGGTTCACCGTCCGTCGTCTGTCGTGCATCGTGCGTTAACTTTTTACATTTTAATCTTCTCCTCCAAAACCACTGGGCCAAATTTAATGAAACTTGGTAACCATCATGCCTTGGTTAAGCCCTTTCAGATTTGCACAAATGAAGGAGTTATGTCCCCTTGGGGCCCCATAAGGGGGGAAAGAGTGAAAAACTTTAAAAATCTTCTCCTCTGAATGTACAAGAGGTATACCTTAGTTATTTCATTTATAACATCCTTAGGTCATGTAGTTTCAGATTTGCACAAATGGTAGTTATGGGGCTCAAAATGGGGAAATGGTAAGGTAATGAGTGGGCAGATTGCTAAAAATTATATATTTGTCACTATATCTTGAAAACTATTAACTTTTTGTATAGGCATGTATATCAGAATGTTGTAGATATTGACATGACGATCATTTTGATATATGGTTCAAGGTCATATGTTGAAAGGTCAAGGTCACAGCTGCAAAAGAACACTTAAATTGCTAATTATCTTGAAAACTATTAAGTTTTTGTATTTGCATGTATTTTATAATATTGTAGGTATTGTGACAACGATTATTTTAATATGTGGTACAAGGTCAATTTGTAAGGTCAAGGTCACAGCTACAAAAGACTTAAATTGCTAATTATCTTGAAAACTATTAAGTTTTTATATAGGCATGTATATTAGAATATTGTAGGTATTGACCTGATGATCATTTTGATATATGGGTGAAGGTCATATGTTGTAAGGTCAAGGTCACAGCTGCAGAAGATGACTTAAATTGCTAATTATCTATAAAACTATTAAGTTTTTGTATAGGCATGTATATTAGAATATTGTAGGTTTTGTGACAATAATCATTTTGATATATGGTACAAGGTCATATGTTGTAAGGTCAAGGTCACAGCTGCAGAAGATGACTTAAATTGCTGATTATCTTGAAAACTATTAAGTTTTTGTATAGGCATGTATATTAGAATATTGTAGATATTGCGACAATGATCATTTTGATATATGGGTCAAGATCATATGTTGAAAGGTCAAGGTCACAGCTGCAGAAGATGACTTAAATTGCTAATTATCTTGAAAACTATTAAGTTTTTATATAGGCATGTATATTAGAATATTGTAGGTATTGACATGGCGATCATTTTGATATATGGGTCAAGATCATATGTTGAAAGGTCAAGGTCACAGCTGCAGAAGATGACCTAAATTGCTAATTATCTTGAAAACTATTAAGTTTTTGTATAGGCATGTATAATAGAATATTGTAGGTATTGTGACAACAATCATTTTGATATATGGGTCAAGGTCATATGTTGAAAGGTCAAGATCACAGCTGCAGAAGATGACTTAAATTGCTAATTATCTTAAAAACTTTAAAGTTTTTGTATAGACATGTATATTAGAATATTGTAGGTATTGACATGACGATCATTTTGATATATGGGTCAAGGTCATATGTTGAAAGGTCAAGGTCACAGCTGCAAAAGATGACTAAAATTGCCAATTATCTTGAAAATATTAACTTTTTGTATAGACATGTAAATTAGAATATTGAAGGTATTGACATGACGATCATTTTGATGTATGGTACAAGGTCATATGTTGAAAGGGCAAGGTCCCAGCTGCAAAAGAAGACTTAAATTGCTTATTATCTTGAAAACTATTAAGTTTTTGTATAGGCATGTATATTAGAATATTGTAGGTATTATGACAACGATCATTTTAATATTAGGTTCAAGGTTATATGTTCAAAGGTCAAGGTCATATCAACATAGGAATACTTAAATTATTAATTATCTTGAAAGCTTTCAATTTCATGCATAGGCATGTATATTAGAATATTAAAGGTATTGACATGACAATCATATATGGTTCAAGGTCATATATGTTGAAAGGTCAAGGACATAGCTGCATTAGTATACTGAAATTGATTAATGATTTGGAAATTATTCATTGCACTACAGTTACTTCATGCATATTATATAAGCTACTTATGAATGAAATGCGAGTGGATATATTTCTGTTTAAGTTTTGTGGGAGTTCTTAACTTGAGAATACTTTTAAAGTTTCTGTACGTTATATATTGTCTACTGCACTTTGCAAACAATATTGGACAAATTTTCAGGTGAGCGTTAAGGCCCATGGGCCTCTTGTTTATAGACCAAAAAAAAAAAATGTTTCAAACTAAAAAACAGTTTTTGTCATTGATTCGTGTTTACCTTACTGGATGCATACCATTGATTTGTCTCTACCTTACTGGATGCATACCATTGGTTTGTCTTTACCTTACTGGATGCATACCATTGGTTTGCCTTTACCTTACTTAATGCATACCATTGGTTTGTCTTTATCTTACTGGATGCATACCATTGGTTTGTCTTTACCTTACTTAATGCATACCATTGGTTTGTCTTTATCTTACTGGATGCATACCATTGGTTTGTCTTTATCTTACTGGATGCATACCATTGGTTTGTATCTATCTTACTTGATGCATACCATTGGTTTGTCTTTACCTTACTGGATGCATACCTTTGGTTGGTCTTTATCTTACTGGATGCATACCATTGGTTTGTCTTTATTTTACTGGATGCATACCATTGGTTTGTATCTACCTTACTTGATGCATACAATTGGTTTGTATCTACCTTACTTGATGCATACCATTGGTTTGTCTTTACCTTACTGGATGCATACCTTTGGTTTGTCTTTACCTTACTGGATGCATACCATTGGTTTGTCTTTACCTTACTGGATGCATACCATTGATTTGTCTCTACCTTACTGGATGCATACCATTGGTTTGTATTTACCTTACTGGATGCATACCATTGGTTTGTCTTTACTTTACTTAATGCATACCATTGGTTTGTCTTTATCTTACTGGATGCATACCATTGGTTTGTCTTTACCTTACTTAATGCATACCATTGGTTTGTCTTTATCTTACTGGATGCATACCATTGGTTTGTATCTACCTTACTTGATGCATACAATTGGTTTGTATCTACCTTACTTGATGCATACCATTGGTTTGTCTTTACCTTACTGGATGCATACCTTTGGTTTGTCTTTACCTTACTGGATGCATACCATTGGTTTGTCTTTACCTTACTGGATGCATACCATTGGTTTGTCTTTACTTTACTTAATGCATACCATTGGTTTGTCTTTATCTTACTGGATGCATACCATTGGTTTGTCTTTACCTTACTTAATGCATACCATTGGTTTGTCTTTATCTTACTGGATGCATACCATTGGTTTGTCTTTATCTTACTGGATGCATACCATTGGTTTGTATCTACCTTACTTGATGCATACTATTGGTTTGTCTTTACCTTACTGGATGCATACCTTTGGTTTGTCTTTATCTTACTGGATGCATACCATTGGTTTGTCTTTATCTTACTGGATGCATACCATTGGTTTGTATCTACCTTACTTGATGCATACAATTGGTTTGTATCTACCTTACTTGATGCATACCATTGGTTTGTCATTACCTTACTGGATGCATACCATTGGTTTGTCTTTACCTTACTGGATGCATACCATTGGTTTGTCTTTACCTCAATGGATGAGTTGAGTTGAGTTGAGTAATGGTGTTAAACATCCCAGTCAAGAATATTTCACTTATATCCAGACGTCGCCAGCTATAGGCGAAACAGGGCTCCAAGTAGGTTTCAGAATTTGGTAGCCATATGGCGACCAAGGAAAAAATTTTGGTCGCCATTTACAGAAAACTACTCGCCACAACCTTCAAGAGTAGTCACCAAAATTAAATGTATGAAAAAAATAAAAGAACAACAAATTTAACATTCGTTGGGTTTCCTTGTTGAACCTCAACCACGGAAATTCAGATAACCATTTAGTTACAAACGATCGTTTTGACGTTTCGTCTATCTCGACTTTGGACGAGGATATTTCGTCTGTTTTTTGTACTTTGGAAGTGGAAGCTTCACTTGGTTTGCCGAATCCAAATGTATTTAAAGACGATTGCCTTTTGGAGGCCATGCTGATATATACATCCGAGTCAAGAAAGCGATTGTTTCAGCCATTGAAAAAACGGTACATTTACAAACACTCTGATAACCTAGATCATACAATAATGTCCGGAACGGAAAACGATTTTGACAGAGTCGGAACTGGAAATTTGTACAGTCGCCACACGGCGACCGAGGCCTAATTTTTGGTCGCCATTTCAGCATTTTTGGTCGCATTTTCGAGTAAATTACTAGCACCTTGGAGCCCTGCGAAAGTGCAGAAATTTTGCCTGTGCATTGCGCTGATGGCATTTTACAACAGGGTTCTTTATTGTGCCACACCATGACACAGGACCTCGTTTATTTTAAGTTCCCATCCGAAAGAACCCTGATGTTCATTTTATAATGCCGAGTGCTTGGCGAAACCTCAATGGATGCATACCATTGGTTTGTCTCTACATTACTGGATGCTTTCATTGGTTTGTCTCTACCCACCAGGATGCATAACATTGGTTTATCTCTACCTGACTGGATGCATACCATTGATTTGCCTTTACCTTACTGGATGCATACCATTTGTTATTTTCTACCTTACCTGATGCATATTTACCCCACTAATTAATGACATCTATCAAGCTGTCAAAGCTTGATCATTAATGGGTTAATTAACCGTGAAATCGCTGTCTATATGGGCGTTGTTTTTAGGCAGTGTAACAGAACTGCCACATACATTAATGTTGATATAGGATTTACCATCCACTCATATATTTTTATTTTTTAATGTTTATAGTGTTGCAATACTGTTCTTTATTTAAGAATCTTTGGTAAATCATTTGATGAGAAAATTTTAAAGAATTCTGACAAATCATAAGTGAATGATCAAATATGTGTAAAATAAGTGAAAATTTTAAAGAACTTGTTTGACTGTGTGATATGAGTGTTCAAATAAGTGGAGTTAAAATTTGGGCAGCTGAATGAAATGAAAGTTACTGGTTTTTTTTTACAACCGTTCAGAAATTGGATTTTAATATTTTTATTAAGAACAAAAAATATAAGTGTTGACTGTTGATTGCAACCTAGGTGAGGTGTAATTGGAGCAACCTTCAATAAAGTGTGTTTACGAACCTTCAACAAATTTTCAAGTTGATGTGTTTGGACAAATTTAAGTCATCACTTAAAATTATTGGGAAATCTTTATTGGTAAGGATTTTAAAGACGTTGACTTTCCATTCTGCAAAGTTTTTCATAATTCTTAATTCTCTTAAATAATTGTTACGGTAGTATGGCAGGAAACTTTGATATAATAGAAACATCATCAGCTTCATCTGTTGATAGGTAAGTAATTTTTTTTTTTTTTTTTTTTAAAAAACTGTCTTTTGTCAAGAAAGTTGTTTGAAGGAATAAAGTTTTTGGCCTTATTATACTGCTGAATAGCTAGAGAATGGACTTACATTTGTACGATCTACTATTTTAAAGCTTTTTTTTACCTACTGAAATTTTTTTTAAAATTGATGGAATAAAGCCATTTTGAATAAATCTTAGAAAAAAAAATCTTGCATAGAAATTAATGGTGTTGTTTATTATGGTCATGGTGGTGATAGGGAAGTGAAAGGAAATTTTACTGAGCTGATCATATGCTTTTTAAAAATAGGAAGTTAAAAATAAAATAGTGTTTACTGATTTTGACCCTGTTATGTTATCAGAGAGAGATAAGATTGTACAGGTTGATAGATTTCCTTGTAGTTAAATATTTCTGGGAAATCTCTGATGTTACCTGAGATAAGTCACATTATTTATTTACTGCACACCTTTAATTGGGTTGACATATAATCACACATTTATGACGTCTTATATACTTTATCAGGACTAGCCTAGACTGGTATAAATATTGGGCTATATATCAGGTAAAGCAATGCAGATTTATGACAAGTGATTAATGGTCCAGGTTGCAGAATATTTGTCTAATTGTTGGTTTAATGCATTGTGATAATTAGTCTGTCTCTCCCCCACTCCCCAGTTATTTTTTCTGGACTGTATAGTAAGTCATTTTTCTTGGTAAAATGCTCTTTGATTAAATGTTGAATTGATTGAGCAGTTGCACTTGGCTTTAGCAGACCAAAGTTTTAAAATAGGTACAAGTACTACCATGTTGAGTTTTACTAAACACTTGACAATAAGAATTTAGAAATGAAAGTTGGAAGTTTTTCAAGTGTTGGAGTAATGTTGTTTTACCCCTTAGTCAAGGTTTTCTCACTTATATTGTGGCAGACAGTAAAATGGCTGAGAAAACCAGAGTGTCCAGAAAAAAACTACGGAAATGTGACATATGAAATGATGACAAAATAGAGGCCATTTTGATTAGATCTTAAAAACAATTGGGTTCTTGTGGTAGTCATAAAATCATCTTATATCTAGTATAAGTGCATGATATGGGAATAAAATAGTTGATGTTGTAGCAATTTCAGTGAAATACTATAGTGAAATGTAATGTTCTTATTACTCTCACTCCACCCTGTACCTGTCATGTGTCCATTTGTAAATATTTATATAGATCTACTGCAATTTAAAATACAGGTCAATAATGATGTCTTTGTGATTCACAGCTTTTTTTCTTTATTGGTATTTGATACCACTTTAAAACACTTTTTAACTGGCCATTTAGAAATTACAGGTCCATAGTGTCCATTTAAGGTATTATATTGACCAGGTACTTTTCTGTAGTAGGTCATTCAGGTAATTACAGATATTTACAACTGTAGTGTCTGTCATGCTGTTAAAATCTAACCAATTATCAGATAAACCACTGGGTTTAAAGTAAGTCTGGGTGTATTTGTAATACTGACTGTTATGTATTTAAAATCATGGTTTTATAACTTGGTAATCTTTCTTACCTCTATAGCTATGTTTCCATTCCTGGTAGCCATAATTGCCATTTGCTCATATATATAAGAAATTTTTCAAAAACCTAACAGTATTTTAGCAAATTTGTAGGAAAAAAACTTTAATGAATCTTTGGTACTACTTGTAATAAATTTGAAATTGTGGAAACCTAGCCAAAGCCCCAAATTATGTACATGTATAAGTAATATATGTTAAAATGCAGTCAGATGTCGTTACTTTATATAAGCATCAAGAACTTACTACAACAAAAACAAACAACAAAAGACACTTGGCACAAGATATTGACATTTATATTAGGAAACTCCAAACTTTCAAGATTGGATTGGAAGCCTAGGTGGCCAAGTGGTCTAAACCGCTAGCCTAAGTGCCTCTTATAGTCTGGATTTTAATTCCTCTTAGACAGATCCTAGTATGAGAAAGCTTGTCAGTTTGCTTGGCATAGGTCTGTGGTTAACCGTTTTATGAAAGCACTTCCTACCATCCCAGAACTGATTGCTTTGATATAAATGAAAGAATCTTGACTGGGGCATAAAACACAATTACTACACTCCACTCAAGATTAAATTGACACCAGACATATTGACAGAATGATAATGTAGCTGAAATTAATGTCTTATCAGTTGACCCTTGTATGTTTTGTAGTTTTAAATCAAACTTGTGCAAGGAGTGCAAATGTTTGAAATTACATGTATGTAGACTGCAGATGTTAGAAGGTTATTGAAAATATGTCTGTTGTATTTGTCCTACAAATGAAATTTTAAAAAGCACCAGAAGCATTTTGTCCATTAGAATTGAAAAAAATTGTTATGTTGTCCAGGGATAGAGAAATCAATTTTTGTCTTTGTTTGGAAGCTATGGTCCAGGATTGATGGTCCTGTAACTGGTTAGTTTGGAAGCTATGGTCCAGGATTGATGGTCCTGTAACTGGTCAATTTGGAAGCTATGGTCCAGGATTGATGGTCCTGTAACTGGTCAGTTTGGAAGCTATGGTCCAGGATTGATGGTCCTGTAACTGGTCAGTTTGGAAGCTATGGTCCAGGATTGATGGTCCTGTAACTGGTCAGTTTGGAAGCTATGGTCCAGGATTGATGGTACTGTAACTGGTCACTTTATCAGATATCTGAAACCTGTATGATATTTTAATATAATAGTACATTTGAAAAATTTAATTGCCCAAGTAAAAATTTTAATGCTATGGTTTTTTGAGGCCAATGGATTCTTTTAGCTATGTAAATCTCAAATACTGTTTTGGTTTCATAATGCAAACAATATTTGCATTTATGATATACTGAAAGCTCAGTGTTATAAATTTGAAGTTGACAGTTCCTTGTTCACTGAATATTAATATAACTGTAGGAAACACTTAACTTTATTTGTGTAGTGTTTATGAGGTTGAAATTTTAAGATGTAAATAAAATGAAAAATGCCTATGTCAAATGTAGATGAAAACAATGTTTAAACCTACTTAGAGAGGTAAGAATAAATGCTTTTTTCTGTGATACTACATTGTATTTTTAGTCTCAATGCTCACAAATATGTTATTGTATATAATCTATATTCAGTGACCATCCTGATTTGGAAGTTTTTATGATCAGTGGTTTCAGTATTGTTTTATCATTTGGTTTGATTGTATTGCCATGTTCTTGGTTGTATTATTTTATATTCAGTGACCATACCAAGTTAGTAGCTTTATAATCAATGGTTTCAGTATTGTTTTATCATTTGGTTTATTTGTCTTGCCATGTTCTTGGTTGTATTATTTTATATTCAGTGACCATACCAAGTTAGTAGCTTTGTAATCAATGGTTTCAGTATTGTTTTATCATTTGGTTTGTTTGTCTTGCCATGTTCTTGGTTGTATTATTTTATATTCAGTGACCATACCAAGTTAGTAGCTTTGTAATCAATGGTTTCAGTATTGTTTTATCATTTGGTTTGTTTGTCTTGCCATTTTCTTGGTTGTATTATTTTATATTCAGTGACCATACCAAGTTAGTAGCTTTATAATCAATGGTTTCAGTATTGTTTTATCATTTGGTTTGTTTGTCTTGCCATGTTGGTTGTATTATTTTATATTCAGTGACCATACCAAGTTAGTAGCTTTATAATCAATGGTTTCAGTATTGTTTTATCATTTGGTTTGTTTGTCTTGCCATGTTGGTTGTATTATTTTATATTCAGTGACCATACCAAGTTAGTAGCTTTGTAATCAATGGTTTCAGTATTGTTTTATCATTTGGTTTGTTTGTCTTGCCATGTTGGTTGTATTATTTTATATTCAGTGACCATACCGAGTTAGTAGCTTTGTAATCAATGGTTTCAGTATTGTTTTATCATTTGGTTTGTTTGTCTTGCCATGTTGGTTGTATTATTTTATATTCAGTGACCATACCGAGTTAGTAGCTTTGTAATCAATGGTTTCAGTATTGTTTTATCATTTGGTTTGTTTGTTTTGCCATGTTCTTGGTTGTATTATTTTATATTCAGTGACCATACCAAGTTAGTAGCTTTATAATCAATGGTTTCAGTATTGTTTTATCATTTGGTTTATTTGTCTTGCCATGTTCTTGGTTGTATTATTTTATATTCAGTGACCCATACCAAGTTAGTAGCTTTGTAATCAATGGTTTCAGTATTGTTTTATCATTTGGTTTGTTTGTCTTGCATGTTCTTGGTTGTATTATTTTATATTCAGTGACCATGCCAAGTTAGTAGCTTTGTAATCAATGGTTTCAGTATTGTTTTATCATTTGGTTTGTTTGTCTTGCCATTTTCTTGGTTGTATTATTTTATATTCAGTGACCATACCAAGTTAGTAGCTTTATAATCAATGGTTTCAGTATTGTTTTATCATTTGGTTTGTTTGTCTTGCCATGTTGGTTGTATTATTTTATATTCAGTGACCATACCAAGTTAGTAGCTTTGTAATCAATGGTTTCAGTATTGTTTTATCATTTGGTTTGTTTGTCTTGCCATGTTCTTGGTTGTATTATTTTATATTCAGTGACCATACCAAGTTAGTAGCTTTGTAATCAATGGTTTCAGTATTGTTTTATCATTTGGTTTGTTTGTCTTGCCATTTTCTTGGTTGTATTATTTTATATTCAGTGACCATACCAAGTTAGTAGCTTTATAATCAATGGTTTCAGTATTGTTTTATCATTTGGTTTGTTTGTCTTGCCATGTTGGTTGTATTATTTTATATTCAGTGACCATACCAAGTTAGTAGCTTTATAATCAATGGTTTCAGTATTGTTTTATCATTTGGTTTATTTGTCTTGCCTTGTTCTTGGTTGTATTATTTTATATTCAGTGACCATACCAAGTTAGTAGCTTTGTAATCAATGGTTTCAGTATTGTTTTATCATTTGGTTTGTTTGTCTTGCCATGTTGGTTGTATTATTTTATATTCAGTGACCATACCAAGTTAGTAGCTTTGTAATCAATGGTTTCAGTATTGTTTTATCATTTGGTTTGTTTGTCTTGCCATGTTGGTTGTATTATTTTATATTCAGTGACCATACCGAGTTAGTAGCTTTGTAATCAATGGTTTCAGTATTGTTTTATCATTTGGTTTGTTTGTTTTGTCATGTTCTTGGTTGTATTATTTTATATTCAGTGACCATACCAAGTTAGTAGCTTTATAATCAATGGTATCAGTATTGTTTTATCATTTGGTTTGTTGGTTTTACCATGTTGGTTTGTTGTATTATATTTTGCCACCATTGGAACATTGTATATAAGGTACAAGAAAGTAAAAAAATTTGCCACTTAAAGTATTCATCCTCATGAAGATAAAAATACATTAATTTTTATAACTGGAAATTTAACCCCAATCAATCATTTCATTTCTGTTAAAAGTGAAACATGCGGAGAAAATTTTGCTATATATCTGCTAGAGAACTGTGCTATAAAATGAAAACAGAAAGACCAGATCTACATACCTGTAGATATACAACAACAAATATATATATCATAAATCACATCTAATCTAATTTCTTATTCATAATGGAAAAATATATGAAGTTTATTAGCCCATATCAGGACTTGAATGAGTGGTAAGAAGGGCTTCTTATTACATTATATTATACCTGAACTACCAGTTGACAGGTGAGAGATATACAAGACTGCACACCCCATTCTTTACATGCCTTTGTAAACATAATACAATATGCCCTAAGCTTTAATACAGCAGTATGCATAATAATACACAAAATTTTAACTATATTACAACAATATTTATCAATAAAATGTGACAGATTTTTACTTAATAAATTTCATTTTTGTACATAAAGCCTTCAATTGTGTAATTTGTTTACTAGGAACCATGGAAAAGTATTGTCACTAGCATCCATTTTCAATGGGTTAAAACCACTGCGGTAGCTCAGTTGGTAGAGTGCTTGCTCTTTTAGCGGGATGTCGTGGGTTCAAACCCTGACCAAGTCTGACCCAAGACTTGAAAGTGGGTAGTGACTGTTCTTTCGCCAAGCACTCTCAGCATTACGAAATGAAAGTCACTGTTCTTTCGGATGGGAACTTTAAATAAATGAAGTCCTGGGTAGGTGTGGCAAAATAAAAAACCCTGCTGTATAATGCCATCAGCACAACACACAGGCAAAATTTCTGCACTTTCACCTATAGCTGGGGACGTCTCGATATAAGTGAAATATTCTTGACTGGGATGTTAAACACCATTACTCAACTCAACTCAATGGGTTAACTCCAAGCATTAAGTTTTTGTGATATTCTTAAAATTTATTTTACATAATCTTTAAATAAGCTGTAAAATGCTCATGATCAAGACTTTAATCAAAGCAATAGGAAGAAAACAATTAATGGTACCTCAGCACTGATCTTGTATTAGGACAAGGGAGATAACCAAGTCTAACACTGGAGCCAATGATCTTTTAAGTATTAAGATAAAACCTTTAAATTAAAAAAAAAAAAGAACTACATGAGTATGTTTTTTGTATGAAGCAAGGTAGTTCCTGTTAGAATAAAAACATGATTTAATGATCTTTGGGCTCTGTGGAAGCTCAGTAAGCATAGACGTTTCTTAGTTCTTTGTAAAGTAAGAATGCAAATATCAGTTTTTAATTGTCCACAGTGACCTGATCCATATAGGTGAATGTCCATTTTATTATAAATATGTAGGTTAGAATTACCACAGGATTACCTGATTAGAATAAATACGTGTTGTTAAATTTCAACCTGCTGGGTATATATTGACGCATTTCCTTAGGATTTATATAATTCTAAGTATTGTTATATTATTTATATTTAAAACATTTGAGATCTTTTTCAATAACTTTCCTCATGGATGATCATATATACAAGGTGAGAATATTTAGTTGTTTTTGTGTTTGATTTTTGGGTGAAGTATATACATTATAATGGTTTATAGAATATTGTCTTGATTGGTAACTCAAACAAAAAAGAAAAATACACAATGTCAGACCTTATTTAAAAAAAAAGAAATATGTTAGAATTTCATGTCAATTATTGTAGCTTGTCTGCAACCAGTGCAATAGAGATTACCCCAGTTTGTCATAACAGTTCTCGTGGCATAGGTATCAACAGTTGCATAAAAAGTTTTGCTGAAATGCTTTGTATGAACTGAGGTGCTGTGGGGATTAAGTGCTGTTCTTGCCACAACTCTTTGTTATTACTGTAAAGTACTATTTTTAGCATGTACATTTTTGGCGCAATTTACATTCTCCACTTATTTGTGTGGATTTAAATTAGTGCAAAACAACTTTTGAGAAACAGACTACATTACATACTTATTTTAGTGTTGTATTTAAATTAGTGCTACTGTCCTAGGGTCAAAATCACAAAAATTAATACACCACTAAAAATAGTACGTTTACAGTATGTCATGTAAAATATTTGAGAAAATAGCTGAAGTGACAGTAAACAACATTACAACCAATCTTGTTATTATATACATGTTGCTTAATAATGTGCAAGAAAGATGCTTAAATCAAGACCACAGTAAGAATAGTGATAGCTTATAAATGATGCATAGTCATCATATAGTAAATCTGATGCTTCTTTTTGATGTTTTTCCCTGATTGTATTTGTATTGTTGTATATAAGATAGATATGTAGATTGGTTGTCTTATGACAGGTTCTTGTTATTTTACACTTTTAATATAGATTGAATACCTGATGAAATCAACATGTGTGTTTATTTTATATGTTTTAAGTATATGTTCACAAGATAAATACATGTACTGGTATATATTTGAGATTTATATCGAAGGTATATTAAATTATTTTGATATTAAATGATCAGGTGGGGGGAGGGGGTGGCTGTTGTTCAAAGCTTCATAAGATTCAAGATACACGTATAGTCAGTGAAATTTTAAAATAAAAAGTAATTGTTTCTTACTGACACACTGATTTTAGGCTAAAAATTTCAATAGTCATTTTAAATTTTGTTTAGTACTTCTTGGTCTCACGTACAAAACCTAATTGGTCAATTGTGAGCGATAAAAAGTTTGTATATGCTGAAAGTTTTTCTTGAAAATGAATAGTAAATTGAGGAATGATTGAATTTTGTTTAAAATCAGTATATTTTTTGTGTGTTAAAAATGAATTTTTCAAGCCATAACTTTTGAAATTGAGTTTGAAAGATACGGTATAATTCTCAAGGTACATTTCTTCAGCAGTTAAGCTAATAGAATTTTGAACATCCTGGTAATAAAATATGGATGTAATAAAATAAAAGAAATTACCTTAAACAGTTATTTATTGGAGACATTTATCTATTCTGTATGGCAATTAGGTTGCAGTCATGATTTGCCTGCTGGTAAATTTTGAATTCTCAGTTGCTTGATATATCTTGAAAAGGAAGGTAAACCGTGTGAGATGTACTCATTTATTATGTTGTTTTATCTTGTAAAAGTTATTTAACGTACATAATTAAAATCTGGGTACCTTTTATTCACTTAAGCATTATGCTAGTAGCTTTTATTAAGAAGCTAGCTTTTATTAAAAAGCTACATGTATTCAACATACAAGATTTAAGACAATAAGAAGATTTATTTATGATTTGGTCATCATAGTTCTTTCTGAAGCTCATTACTATGTTTTGTACAGCTTTATTCAGGATTTCTAGTTGAACTTTAGTTTGATTTTGATGACAGTTGCCAGAAATTGAAAAAAAAATATACCAAGGGTCAACTGCAAAGCCAAAGACAATGTTTTACTTGACTTTGATTTAATTTTTGTTCTAAATCTGTTTTTTGTTGTGTACTTTCAGTGGGGGAATAGACCCATACAGACGTGATGAATTTTACAGGTAAGACTTTATTATAGAAAACAAACATTCCTATCAAAATAACTGATGAGAAAGGGGGATGGGGTGGGGTTGATAATGCACCACGACCCGGTACTCTCTTCTTCCAGTTTTCTGAAATAGTTACAAAAAATGTCTAGTTAAAACAATTTTTTTCATTGAGCAGATGTCCTATAAATCACAGATAAGTGTTCTTTTGATAGAAAATCTAGTCATACAGCTAAGGTATTTTGTCCATGTAAGTACATGTAATTATTCTTCATTTTTTGTGCTGTATAATGTCTACAGTAACCATTACACTCAATATCCATGTCTGATAGAGATGTTTTTGTCTTTTATGTAGGAAAAAATAGTGATAGATACTAGACTTACTTTAACAAAAAGTTTGGACATTTATTAGTCACACTACTGAGATTGATAAGGAATTGTGACTGTCAAAGACTCATTAACACTCTGTTTGTTTGTTTTTGTGTCTTTTTTTTTTTTGCCTATTGAATGTTTGTTTGTTTTTGTGTCTTTTTTTTTTTTGCCTATTGAAGTAGAGATTGTTAAAACTTTCTCATTTTTATGTATTTTCCAAAATCATATAAAAATAAACCATGTGTTAATAAAACAATATTTGTTTCATTAAAAGCGTATTATAAACTATAAGATCATACAAAATATGTATTACAAATACATGACAGCTTTTACATCCGCTTGTCATTATTAATTGTCAATATGGTCAATAAACTCCCTACAGCCTGTCTGAACATCCAGGTGACACATGATAGTAATCAATATAACTTACCTTTTTCTTGTCAATTTTATTTTGTATCCAAATGTTAGTAAAGCATTTAATTTAATGAATATTATAGATCATAATTACCAGTGATTAATTGCATCTTTGTGTTACCTGTAATTAGTCATCATTTCTAATTTTTACCTGCATTTTTTGTCTTTCCTACTGTATGTATTTGGTATTTTTCGATACCAATAGCCATTAGCATGCTCAATTGCATAGATACTAGATTATGGCTAGGTTTGTTGGTCATTTCTGCCACAGTCCACATTAATACATGTATTAAGTTTTGTATAAGCTGTTAGCCTTATATCATACTTTATCATCAAGTTATGACAAGGCTTGTTATACCTCCACAAACAAAGTTTTGGGGATATATAGGTTTTAGCCTGTCTGTCTGCCTGTCCATCTGTCCTTTCATCCATCTTGTCCACATGGAGGGTACCCATTTTGTCAACTCCTCTTACAGCTTTTAACCAACAAGTCTGAAACTTAGCAGGTTATTTCTATATACATTCAAGATATGAACCTCATATTTTGGTTTTATGAAATGATGTTCAGACAGTTGAACTTAGTGTATTTTTTATCAATATTACAATTGAGGGGTACAAATTTTGTGTAATCAGCTCCTCTTACAGCTTTGAACCAATAAGTCTGAAACTTCACAGTGTGTTGCAGCGTACATTAAAGATGTGCACCTTGCACTAGACCACTGTACATTCTAGTTATTTTGAGAATTTTTTGTCTTATTGTTTGTTGGGTTTGTCTAAGAGACCAGCCTATAAATCAGTTCTAATCACTGTCTTAATTTAAATCTGGTAAAGGTAGGTCCTATTTTGATAAAATTCATCCTTTCCTTTTTCAAAAGGTCAGTGATTTTCTCCAGACACTGTGGTTTACTACATCTTCTCAGAGCTGACCATCTTAGTATAATTTTTAAAAAAATCCGAGTTTGATTCCATGACACTCCACACTGTAATTGATATTTATGTTAATTTTCTACAAAGTTTCTTATACCTAGGTAAAGCAAGACTAAAATATTTAGTAATTCTTGACTTATTGACTTATTGTTCATTGCAGTATTAGTACTTTTCATTTAGAATACTTAAACTACTCTTGTTACAACACCTTAACATATCATTTCTTCGTTATTATGTAACTTTTAGTGATAGCCCTTGTTTAAATCTTTTTGTCTCCTCTCTTATTTTAATTAATAAGAGTTTTGATTGCTAATATGTTGTTAAGATTTCCTAAAAATGTTTGTTTGTCATCAAGTCTTGTATGTACAGGTAAGTGGTAGGAAATTGGCTGTAGGTAGGCACAGGTACCTGTGTCAATTATTTTGTAGTTTTGAAGCATGTTTTAAGTCATTGGAATACCATTGCATTATATTTACTTCTAAATAATGTATCTATACCTATATAGTCCTAGAAAACATCCAGGGTCAGTGTACGGCCAGTCAGAAGTCCAGACCGCAAGGTCAGACTTTTACCGCTCAGAATTAGGAAGTCCCATTCTGGGATATAATACTAGTACTGCTCGGTCAGATTATCAACCTTACAGGTGAGTTATCAAAAGTATCAGATATTTTGATGATAAATTTCCTCATGAAAGGTAAATTGGGAATTCCTGTTTTTCTGCCATTACTATACATAGAAAGAACAGAAAAATGTCCATTTCATATTTATTTGTTGATCAAATTGATTCAAATTTGCTATATACAAATAGAACTTTGGACATTTAATATAATTAATAGGTTTTGGGCAACTTTTTTTTTTTTTTTTGTATGTTAAGATGCATTATTCAAAGTAGCATCTAAATATAGCTGATTCTTTGAAAAATTTCTTCTCTGATGCCACCTGACCAAATGTAATCATATTTAGTTTGGAAGGTTGCTAGGTGGAGTAGATTGAAGTTTATGATTTCAACTTCATCCTAAATCCAAGGTGGTCACTGTACTATAAATTAAAAAAAAGAGAAGTGGCCATTACGTAAGTTTATTACCTTAGTTTAAAGGAGTGTTGATATGACCTCACTTTATCAGGAATTTCAAACATTTCCAAAACTGAAACAAATTATGTTAAAACCATGTTTTATGTTCAACAATGCATTTTATCTACCAATTGAGCAGTACAGGTTCTTGTTGGCCTCTTATTTAGATTTGTGATTAATAAACTTTAAAAAACATTGAAATACATTAAAACTGTTTTTTCTTAGAGATATTAGTTTTAGATTTTAAAGACCCTAATTAAAATCAAAATGATCTACATGAGGTTATTTATTATTTGTCTGATACTGGATTATTTCATTTAGATGTGCAGTAACTCTAGCGATTTTCTTGGTATTTGTTAATCACCGATTTTCTTGGTATTTGTTATTCACCGGGCTTGTGTTTCCACGACTACAATAAAAGATGGTCACCACTTTCCTTTATGTTAATACCTTACCACATGGAGCCATTTTGTTCTCAAGAAATCTTTTTTTCACAACTGTCATCAAGGAATTGCTAGTCTTTTTAACTGATAGAATATTAATTATTTACTGTAGTGTAGACCTAATACCTGTGTTTTCACCTCACCTGCTAGCCACAAACTTGTGTTTAACTCACTCACACTACAAATCTATGGATTTTTTTTATTTAATACATCTTTCTGTGTTTGGCTTGATTTTAACTTTTTTGTGTGTGGAATGAATCACATGACCAAAAGAATGTCATTGCTGTGCAAAATAATACACATAACATTTCTTGTCTGGCCTAGAAAGGTATAATACATTTCTGTCACTAATTATACAATGTTAAATGCAAACTTCTCAAGTGAAAGTTCTTTTTTTCAATACTGTTAGTTATAAAAAGTATAATTCATCATGGAACATTGTAGGATTGGCTGGAGAATGGATATTTGATAACCTTGACCGTGTCAAGGTCATTTAACTTTCTGACATTGCTTTTCAGACAAGACTTCTTTGGGATATCTATTGATTATTAATTCAATCAAAAGGTAGTCAACAACTGTAGCTGTAGTCACTTTGGACTAATCACTGACTGGTCATAACCAGTAGAAATAAAGGTCTTGTTTAATGTTATCTATATTTAATCTTTTATGGCACTTAGAAAAACTGTTTAGCTGGCATGATGGAACACAATGAAAAAAAAGCTTATGCCATATCTTCTTGGGAGTGTTAGCATAAATGATAGTGTCAACATCAGATGTTTATTTTTTCATGAACAGATTGTTTAGTTTTCGATGAACAAGATAAGACAGGAATGCTTATGCTCCTCTTGTGACTCAGGACAAGTGGACTCAAGCACATGCTTACAGTTCACAGTGCTTCTCACTTTTTATACGCCCGTCATATGACGGGACGTATTATGTTACGGTGCTGTCTGTCCGGGCGGGCGGGCGGGCGGGCGTGCGTCTGTTAACAATTTGTATTCCGTTCAATAGAGACCACAAACATTTATGGATTCAAATGAAATTTGGTATACAGCTTTACCATGGTAATACCTTGTGCAAGTTCGAATTACAACTTTTTCGGATTATTTTTGGAGGAGTTATGCCCCTTTTTTAACTTAGAAATTTTTGTATGTATGACCATGTGGTTTCCGATCATCAGAGCCTACAACTATTTATGGATTCAAATGAAATTTGGTATACACATTAACGATGTTATTATCTGGTGCAAGTTCAAATTTCAACTTTTTCAGATTATTTTTGGAGGAGTTATGCCCCTTTTTTAACTTAAAACACCTTTTTATCATACTGCACAGATCACGACAACAGTTCAAATTATAATTAAGCTTTATAGATATAAATTATTTCAGGTTGGTTAAAAAAACGGTTCTCAAAACATTTCAGACAAAAAATGTATTTGTTTCCTAAAATCTTCCTGCATGCAATGCTTAACACATGAAAACACTGCCATGACCTAACATTATATTTTAAACTTCTTCCTTCCTGGAAATGAATATGAACTATATAGCAGTCTACCACTATCCATTTAGCAATATATTTTTACATACATATATCCTAGTTGTACTTATACTTCTCAGTAAAGAATAGAACAATCTAGAGGATTAGTGACGAATTCATTTGGAACATCCTCTGGATGTGAAATGATAAAGGCGACAACTTTCTCCTTTTTAGCAGCATATATTTGCATCTTGGGGACCTTGAAAACTCCTCGATAGATTTTGCTAAAAATTTCTGTATTTATGGAGTCTAATGCAATCTAGCTATCTAACTTGGTGAAATTTTTCGGAAAAATCGGTATCATACTTAATTTTGGGGTCAAACATGCAAAAAATGAATTTTTCCAAAAAACAATTACGTTTAACGCACTCCTGTTCAATAACAGTTCATTGTACGAAAAAGTCGTCCATTGACCGAAAAATGTTTAAGATCTGACGGAAAAGACGGTATTTTTATATTTTTTCTATCTTTTACATAAAATCCACAATAACTGTTTAAAGTCGGCGCTATCATCCAAAAAACAATTTAACGTACCGTTTTGAATTCGTACCCATGTTAAAGTAACCAATTCTTTACCAAATTATTGGTAGGTTTGGCATTTATCCGTTAGGTCTGTGTCAAACTTTTGAGTGGCAAGTTCTGTGGATGAGCTCTACTGATAGAAATCCTCTAGATTGTTCCATTCTTTCCCGCGAAACCCCTAAAGGTGTCGCCACACTAGTAAATAGTACTACTCGATCAATATAACACGGGCGTATAATGCTACGCTCGGCGGTGCTCTTGTTATGATTATATCCTAATCAGACACATAGTACTGTTCGTACAAAAGGTCTGTGGTTTTCTTTCGGTACTTTTGTTTCCTCTACCATCTTAGAACTGACATTCAGGATGTACAATGTACATGAAGTAATCTTGACTTGGTGTAAAATGTCATTACTCAACACCACTCCACTTTTCTAACAGAATTTTTTTTATTAGAGTTAATGAAGTACACCCATCATTAAAAAATTCTTTTGTGTTAACAAACAGTATATATAAGTGAAAATTCTTATGTAATAAGTAACCATAATTATGACTTCAGGCTATATTAATGTGTGAATTTTATAGACCAAATTTTTATTCAAAAGTATTAAAATTCAAAATTAATAAAACTTGTGCTAGTTATTTTATTTCCAGTTTTATTTATTCATATATAATTTTCTGGGGGGGCTTCAATAACCTTATATAGTTTACAAGTTGGTACAGTATAGCCTCTTGTTGCTATGGATATGTGTAACAATAATTTTTTATAAAGAAGAAGTACCTAGATCTTTTTCAATATTATTTTACAATGAATCAATGATATATCATGTTGATAAATTACCTAAATGATTGCCTTTTACTGCTTAGGTTCAAAGTCTACTTTAGCCAATCCTACTTTGGCAAATACCATCTAGAGTAAATTAAGTTTGTACATTTTGCGTGCACTCCCAAAACTCACAATATTTCCCCAATATAGGCTTAATAACCATTCAGTTTAGATTGTTGGTAGCTAAAATGATGTTAACAAGTTATTAGTTAATTAATTGGTACTAGTTTATTTCCCATATAAATCTGAACTGATAGATGAGATCATAAAATTAATGCCAGGTAGCGGTAAGCTTGAGATTTTCCCTCACTCAGCACATTACAAAGATACACATTTCTGCAACTTACAAATTGTTTTATAGAAATATAAGTGAAATAACTCTGACTTTCAAATATCACCTAATTTAATTAACACACCCATTTAAACACATTACATGATACAAATGATTTTCTTGTTACACAAGGTAAATACCTTCTGAGCATTTTAATATTAAATTGATTTTTGACATTAAAAAAATTTAAAATCTACAACATTTTAATTTAGTATTATATTGTGTTGCTAAGTTTTACTTGGTTCACCTGTATTAAATTAAATCAGTGTTCACCTAGCATTTTTATGATATTTATGAATATTACCATTATTTGTAAGAATTTTATTGATAATTTGTTGTGAATATCTTCCTTATATTTTTATGAGTGAGTTGCAATACCAGGTATTTATGAGGGTAATAAAAGTCATCATTTATAGATCGTGAAATGCAATAACAAAAATAATTTGTTGCAATTTTTTGATGTAATTATGATAAATAAACAATTTTTGTATGTCATAAAATTGCTTTCTGTAAGGTAGCCAGAATATTGAAAAGCTATTGAAAATGAGTGTGTCTGATTACCATACCCTAAGTTGTTAGTAAAAATCTTATTAATGCAGGTAAAACCCAATTTTTAGCTCACCTGAGCTTAAAGCTCAGATGAGCTATTGCTATCCATCTTTGTCCGTCGTGCGTCGTCCGTCGTCCGTCGTGCGTAAACTTTTCACATTTTAATCTTCTCCTCCAAAACCACTGGTCCAAATTTAATGAAACTTGGTAACCATCATGCCTGGGTGAAGCCCTTTCAGATTTGCAAAAATGAAAGTGTTATGTCCCCTTGGGGCCCCATAAGGGGGGAAATAGTGAAAAACTTTAAAAATCTTCTCCTCTGAATGTACAAGAGATATACCTTAGTTATTTCACTTATAACATTCTTAGGTCATCTAGTTTTAGATTTGCACAAATGGTAGCCATGGGGCCCAAAATGGGGGAATGGCAAGGCACTTAGAGGGAAATTGCTAAAAATTATATATTTGTCACTATATCTTAAAAACTATTAACTTTTTGTATAGGCATGTATATTAGAATATTTTAGGTATTAATATGACGATCCTTTTGATATATGGTTCAAGGTCATATGTTCAAAGGTCAAGGTCACAGCTGCAAAAGAAGACTTAAATTGCTAATTATCTTGAAAACTATTAACTTTTTGTATATGCATGTATATTAAAATATTTTAGGTATTGATATGACGATCATTTTGATTTATGGTTAAAGGTCATATGTTCAAAGGTCAAGGTCACAGCTGCAAAAGAAGACTTAAATTGCAAATTATCTTGAAAACTATTAACTTTTTGTATAGGGTTGTATATTAGAATATTGTAGGTATTGCTTTGACGATCATTTTGATATATGGTTCAAGGTCATATGTTCAAAGGTCAAGGTCACAGCTGCAAAAAAAAACCTTGAATTGCTAATTTTCTTGAAAACTATTAACTTTTTGTATAGGAATGTATATTAGATTATTGTAGGTATTGACATGACATTCATTTTGATATATGGTTCAAGGTCATATGTTCAAAGGTCAAGGTCACAGCTGCAAAAGAACACTTAAATTGCTAATTATCTTGAAAACTATTAACTTTTTGTATAGGCATGTATATTAAAATATTTTAGTTATTGATATACGATCATTTTGATATATGGTTCAAGGACATATGTTCAAAGGTCAAGGTCACAGCTGCAAAAAAACCCTTAAATTGCAAATTATTTTGAAAACTATTAACTTTTTGTATAGGCATGTATACTAGAATATTGTAGGTATTGCTTTGACGATAATTTTGATATATGGTTCAAGGTCATATGTTGAACGGTCAAGGTCACAGCTGCAAAAGAAGACAAATTGCTAATTATCTTGAAAACTATTAACTTTTTGTATAGGCACATATATTAGAATATTGTAGGTGTTGACATGATGATCATTTTTATATATGGTTCAAGGTCATATGTTAAAGGTCAAGGACATAGCCGCATAAGTATACTGAAATTATTTAATGATTTGGAAATTATTCATTACACTACAGTTACTCTATGCATATTAGCTGTTTATTAATGAAATGTGACTAAATATTTCTGATTAAGTTTTGTGGGAGTTCTTAACTTGAGTTTCTTTAAAGTTTCTGTACTTGAAATATTGTTTATTGCACTTTGCAAACAATTTTGGAAATATCCTCAGGTGAGCGTTAAGGCCCATGGGCCTCTTGTTGAATAATGCAAGATACAGAAAAATAAACAAAGCTTTTAAAAAGTGTATGTTTCACTTGCTGGTGTGAAACAGAAGATCTTTTGACATACCCTCTGCTTGGGCTAATACCATGGTACCATGTGTTTCACTTGCTAGTGTAAAACGGAGGATCTTTTGTCTTACCCTCTGTTTGGGCTCATACCATGGTACAATATGTTACACTTGCTAGTGCAAAACGGAGGATCTTTTGTCTTACCCTCTGTTTGGGCTAATACCTTGGTACCATGTGTTCACTTGCTAGTGCAAAACGGAGGACCTTTTGTCTTACCCTCTGTTTGGGCTAATACCAAGGTACCATGTGTTAACTTGCTAGTGTAAAACGGAGAATATTTTGTCTTAACCTCTAGTTGGGCTTATACCTTGGTACCATGTGTTCACTTGCTAGTGCAAAACGGAGGATCTTTTGTCTTACCTTCTGTTTGGGCTCATACCTTAGTATAATATGTTTCACTTGCAAGTGCAAAACGGGGGATCTTTTGTCTTACCCTCTGCTTGGGCTCATACCTTGGTACCATGTGTTTACTTGCTAGTGTAAAACAGAGGATCTTTTGTCTTACCCTCTGTTTGGGCTCATGCCATGGTACCATGTGTTCACTTGCTAGTGTAAAATGGAGGATCTTTTGTCTTACCCTCTGCTTGGGCTCATACCTTGGTACCATGTGTTTCACTTGCTAGTGCAAAACGGGGGATCTTTTGTCATACCCTCTGCTTTGGCTCATACCTTTGTACCATGTGTTCACTTGCTAGTGTAAAACAGAGGATCTTTTGTTTTTCCCCCTTGCTTGGGTTCATACCTTGGTACCATGTGTTTCACTTGATAGTGTAAAACGGAGGATCTTTTGTCTTACCCTCTGTTTGGGCTCATACCTTGGTACAATATGTTTCACTTGCTAGTGCAAAACAGGGGATCTTTTGTCATATCCTCTGCTTGGGCTCATACCTTGGTACCATGTGTTTCACTTGCTAGTGTAAAACAGAGGATCTTTTGTCTTACCCTCTGCTTGGGTTCATACCTTGGTACCATGTGTTTCACTTGATAGTGTAAAACGGAGGATCTTTTGTCTTACCCTCTGCTTGGGCTCATACCTTGGTACCATGTGTTCACTTGCTAGTGTAAAATGGAGGATCTTTTGTCATACCCTCTGCTTGGGCTCATACCTTGGTACCATGTGTTTCACTTGCTAGTGTAAAACGGAGGATCTTTTGTCATACCCTCTGCTTTGGCTCATACCTTGGTATCTTATATTTCACCTTTTAATGTGAAACGGAGGATCTTTTGTCTTACCCAATGCTTGGGCTAATACCTTGGTACCATGTGTTCACTTGCTAGTGTATAACAGAGGATCTTTTGTCATACCCTCTGCTTTGGCTCATACCTTGGTACCTTGTATTTCACCTTTTAATGTGAAACGGAGGATCTTTTGTCTTACCCTCTGCTTGGGCTCATACCCTGGTGGCTAAGTGGTTAAATGAACAAAGTGCCTCTCATTACAAAGATTGAAATCCCACTTGTGCAGATTCTAGAGCGAGAATGTTTGTTTGTTCATTTTATTAAGGTATTAGAGCTGCAAGATCTTTTGTTTCCATTAGGATCTGATAACTGATTCAGTGCCTTGAAGAAAATATCTATGATATATTAACTGGGGCCACAATTTCTCCACTCCATTTCACTCCTCCAGAGTCTGGAAATGTACTTGCCAAGAATTGCATTAGTATAAAACTGGTCGAAAAATACATAAATAAAAAATTGTGCATTCATTAAGCCTGTAAGTTTATTACGGAAAATTGAATGTATACACATGTATCTTGAAAAGTCTTATTTTGTTTTGGTAAAATTCTCATTATAATATTGCAGTGTGTTTAAAATTTGTGGTAAGTGTATATCTTAAAACCTCTATACGCCTTTTTTCCCAAACAAGCAATTATCGTGGTGCAGGAGAGTTTTTTCAGTCTATTATAGTTATCATGACAAAGTTTTAGTTTATTTTATTTCATAATTTTTTTTTTCAGAGAAGAGCCATATAATGATTTGTATTCCAGACAAGTTAGATCAAATGGATATGGTAACGATATAGGTAATTATGTTTATAAATTTATACACAATATATGTAGAAGGATGCCGTGATGAATGTTTGTTCTGTCACCAGACAAGTGAGATGATGTAAAGTAAAAAGAAAAACCACTAAATATTCGGTTAGGACTCAATGTAACCATTGACAGCAAAACCTGAAGTACCATATAGTGGGTTATTTTCATGGGGTACAAATTTTGGCATATTTTGGCAGTTGTGCTTTAGCTTAAAATGTAGAGTTATGTCCCATAGATTACAAATTGTGAAGTGAAATAAAAACTATTCTTACAGAAAAAATACTTGGAGTTCAATGTAAATTTGTAACAGCAATATAAAATTTATAAATAAACCTCAATTCACAGACATGTCTTTTTAAAATTGACAAAATTTCTCCACAATGGAGCATTAGTTTATAAATCAAAGGTTTTGATCAATTCATGTTATGTTTTATCTTGAGATATTTATGGTGTAATATTTTGAGTCGGGTGTTCAAAGCAGTTCAATAAAAGGGTGAGTGTACCACCTACATGTAGCTACATTTAAATTTATGCAATGGTTAAAATTAATTATTTGATTATTCAGATTTATGTATTTATATATAATGATATTACAAAAATATATAACAAAAAAAGAGATGATTTTAAAGCCTCCATTCAGTTAAGTTACAAAATGTAATGTGTACCTGTTTATTAAAGTTATTTTTACTTTTTAAAAAGTGGAGATAAAAAAACTGTAGTTAACACACAAAAACATGGGTCATATAACATTCACAAACACATACAGATTTCATATACGGCAGTGAATAGAAACTTTGCTGGAAGCTAAACACTGGAAACATCAAAGTATGAATACATAGACATATGAAGGTTTTTCTTGATTTTCAAATTTTATCATAAAAATTCTGAATATACATGTTTAACGTTTAAGTAACAAAGGATGTGAAAATTTGAACTTTTGAAAAACTTGATTATTGAAAAAGAAACGTTGTAAGAAGATTTAAACTCAGAAAATTTTATTGGGTTTTTTTGGCTAAGCTGTGATAGATGGTTACCTATATTGAGTGAAAAATGAATTTCAATAGTGATAAGTCAAACATTTTAATATGATAATAGTTCTCACGGACTGTTAAGCATTTTTCAGCCGACTGAATTTTGGAGGATTTATTCATTGTAAAGGTAGGGCAGACTGGTCTTTATAAAATAATCATACTTTATGCTTTTTATAACAAACATAATGATAAAAATTTACAGATATATAGACCAATTCCTGATTTTCAATTTGTACAATATTGTACGTGTATAGGACATAAATTTGTATAACAAAATTTTAAAGTTTAATATTTAAAAATATATCTTTTTGAAAATCAATTTATGAAAACTTACTGTTTAGGCTTTTCAAAAAATTGATAATAACTGCTTGAATTTGAAAGAAATTTTAACATATTTATTAGGTATAGGTAGCAGGTGGTATATATATTTATATTTCTTGTCACTAAATTTGAAAAGATCAACATTGTGACATTTGCAGTGTTAGCAGTACACACTACATTGATATTAGTTTTGTATTTTTTCTGTTATCAGTTTTTTATAGCTGTAGCAGTTCTATGTATTTTTGATTAATTTGCTAATTTTTGTATTTTTCTCAACATTTTAAAGAAATAACAAGTTTAAAACAAATTTTCAAGGGGCAGGAATTTTGCATATTTCATGACAAATTTTTCACAAAAATTGCAGATTTTTTTTAAATGTAATTTTTACAAACTTTCAAAAATGCCTATTTTAACCAACTTTTAAGGATTCAATTTTGTTTATCCTTTTTCAACACAATTTTTCAAAGCTACAACAATTTTATGTTTTTTTTTTTTTTTTTTGGTTAATTTGTAAATAGCATGATGTTTATATAATAATTAATAGTTTTCAAGGGAATGCTGGTTTTGTTTTTTTTTTTTTTTTTTGTCATTGTTGTATTTTATGTCTGTGTTAAATGCTGCAGTCATTAAGTCATTATTACTACTTTAGCTGTGTCCAGAAGGCATTGCATGTCCCTTCTCAGTCATTAAGCCATCAATACATTAGCTTTGTCCAGAGGGCATTGTAAGTCCCTTCTCAATGACTAGTGTCCACCTTCTTAAGACAATGTACTGCAGGTCATATTTCAATTTGTGTTGATACATGTACAGTCACTGTTTATCATAAATAAGGACTTTGACAGAAATCTCATTACCAAGGTGACAAAATAACAATTAATAACTAGTATTGTATTACTGTAGAATATCAAAGACAAACTATAGATTCTTCATTCTGTCTCATCTGTCCAAATGTAGTCTAACCAAAGTCATGCTACCTTTGTTAAAGTTAAATACTCCAAGGTCCCAAGATGTGTTTATATGCTGTCATGTCTTGTTTGCCTGTTTCGGACATTACATAGTATAGTGTTCCTGTTTGCATTGGCTGCATTACCTAGTATAGTGTTCATGGTTACATTGGCTGCTGTCATTACCTAGTATAGTGTTTCTTGGTTGCATGGCTGCTGTCATTACCTTGTAAAGTGTTCCTTGTTGCATTGGCTGCTGTCATTACCTAGTATAGTATTCTTGGTTCCATTGGCTGCTGCATTACCTAGTATAGTGTTCCTTGTTGCATTGGCTGCTGTCGTTACCTAGTATAGTAATCTTGGTTCCATTGTCTGCTGTCATTACCTAGTATAGTGTTCCTTGTTGCATTGGCTGCTGTCGTTACCTAGTATAGTAATCTTGGTTCCATTGTCTGCTGTCATTACCTAGTATAGTGTTTCTGGTCACATTGGCTGCTGTCAAACCACATTTGTTTCAAATGCAAAAATTTGTCTTTCTGTTAATATTTTAAAGTTCCTTTTTGTTCAAAGGTCAGATTGACCTTTTTAAGGATCTTAAAAATAACCTTTTTAACAAAACTGTCTTGGAAGGCCAGCAGTAATATATCTAAATGCACAGTGCAGAAGATTGACTTCTTTAGTTGAATTTTTTCTGTTGCCAAATACCAATGCAGTCCCTTTTCCATTAGAAAAAGTCTGCATATTCCATATAATTAAAAAACTACCAGTAAGCCCAGAAAGTGGTAGTTTGTGTTGACAGCATTAGAAATCCACAAGGCTGTTAGTCCTCTTGACAGCTCTAGTAAGCCTAGAAAGTGGTAGTTTGTGTTGATAGCATTAGAAAACCCACAAGGCTGTTAGTCCTCTTGACAGCTCTAGTAAGCCCAGAAAGTGGTAGTTTGTGTTGACAGCATTAGAAAACCCAAAAGTCTGTTAGTCCTTTTGACAGCTCTAGTAAGCCCAGAAAGTGGTAGTTCGTGTTGACAGCATTGGAAAACCCACAAGGCTGTTAGTCCTCTTGACAGATCTAGTAAGCCCAGAAAGTGGTAGTTTGTGTTGACAGCATTAGAAAACCCACAAAGCTGTTAGTCCTCTTGACAGCTCTAGTAAGCCCAGAAAGTGGTAGTTCGTGTTGACAGCATTGGAAAACCCACAAGGCTGTTAGTCCTCTTGACAGCTCTAGTAAGCCCAGAAAGTGGTAGTTCTTGTTGAAAGCATTAGAAAACCCACAAGGCTGTTAGTCCTCTTGACAGCTCTAGTAAGCCCAGAAAGTGGTAGTTCGTGTTGACAGCATTGGAAAACCCACAAGGCTGTTGGTCCTTTTGACAGCTCTAGTAAGCCCAAAAGTGATAGTTATGCTAATAGCTTAAAACAAACACACAATTGTGTAACTTTTCCTGACAGAACCAAAAACAGTTCTTGCTGTCAGCATCAGCAAACTAAAAAGTCTGTAATTCCTCCTGACAGCACCAGTTGGCCCCACAAAGCTGTAGTTCTTGCTGTCAGCATCAGCAAACTAAAAAGTCTGTAATTTCTCCTGACAGCACCAGTTGGCCCACAAAGCTGTAGTTCTTGCTGTCAGCATCAGCAAACTAAAAAGTCTGTAATTCTTCCTGACAGCACCAGTTGGCCCACAAAGCTGTAGTTCTTGCTGTCAGCATCAGCAGACTTAAAAGTCTGTAATTCCTCCTGACAGCACCAGTTGGCCCCACAAAGTTGTAGTTCTTGCTATCAGCATCAGCAAACTAAAAAGTCTGTAATTTCTCCTGACAGCACCAGTTGGCCCACAAAGCTGTAGTTCTTGCTGTCAGCATCAGCAAACTAAAAAGTCTGTAATTCCTCCTGACAGCACCAGTTGGCCCACAAAGCTGTAGTTCTTGCTGTCAGCATCAGCAAACTTAAAAGTCTGTAATTTCTCCTGACAGCGCAATTAACTCCAAAAAAGCTGTAGTTCTTGCTGACAAATAGATTTTGATAGTTAAAATACAACATTAGTAAGTACATCCTACATGAAAAATGTCTGTAAGACCATGACAATAAAAATGTTATTAAGACCATGACAAAATAAAAATGTTATTAAGACCATGTGGTCATGGTTCCTCAATATTATTTGTGAGACAGAATGAAAGAGAGTATCATAATTTAGACCATTCTGCCATGGAGCTTTTGACAAGTTAGGAACTGAGAAACCATTGATGACATTAGATAAGGGTAGACCACCAAGCTTAGGGACCTTTTATGAAAGAGCTCTTTAAATCAATTGACAATTAGGCAATCTGTAGAAATATTTGAGGTCAAATTTTACTATGCCTTTTAAGAAAACAATAAGCTTTTATCTTGGAATATTTATTGCCCCTGTTATATAGTTATGTCACCTGAGTTAGCTTACACCTTGTATATAACTATTTTGTGTATAGTGTACTCTATTATCTTCACTCCTTGAGGACCAAAAATTAATGAATTCTTGTCAACAAAAATAGATATTTATGTAAACTTGAAATCTTTATAGGTTTTTCTTATATACCTTTCCAACCTTTGTCTGACCTAGATACATAAAACGAAGTAAATGTATAGAGATATAAATATATGTTTATGTGTATATGTTTGTTGTGTATAGTCACCAAAGATGCTGCAAACAAATAAACTAGAAAATGGAGGGATTAAACTTGCTTTTGGAATGTAAAATAATGGGATTTATGTGAACTATAAAGAAGTAAAATTATTATTTTATAATCATGATGCGCAGATTTAACTTTTTTTTATGGTAAGAATAAATCAATCTTTACTGATAAATGTCATAGATAAGTCTGTGTAGTAAGATATTTCTTGCAATAAGCACACTTTGTAAACATCCTTTCAGATGGTCTATGGTATTCTCTTAGAGTTGTTTTTTAAGCTTGCACTAATACAAGAGTCTGTGTATAAGACCATAGGCAAATTAACAATGATAGAGCTTTAAAAAATTTCCATTTTGCAAAAAAATTGTGTATATATAATACTATAATATAGTGTATGCAGTTTTGGTACAAACTGTCCTTATTCATTAGGGATCTTTATGTGAGGGTGATCAAAAGTGACAGCTCTTCAAATTCTAGGTTGGATTCTCACTTTGAACAGATTTATGTTTCGAATATTAGCACATTAGTGTTTTCAGATGTTTTTGTTGTCTACATAGTTTTGTTGGTTGTAAAATTGCCTGATTAGGGGCCATTTTGACCAAGTGATTAAGGTTTAGTCTTGAGTCTCAAGGCACCTCACAGCTGTGGTTCAACCCGGTCAGTCGCAAATGAGAAAGGTTTTAGCTTGTCTCAGGCCTTTACTCAACCAGGTTGGATCAGTAATAGTATTATGGACAGAGTGGTCTGTGATGTTGTAGGCTAGTATACTGCTAGCACTACTACATTGAAGATCATGCTAATACACCACATGAAAGATTGCCTTTTCTCGCACCCCAGATAGAAATTTCCATATAAAAAGCGGTGCAAGATATTTCCATATTGTACCCCCTGTACAAGATAGCTTACACGCTCTTTTTCCCGAAAATATTTATCAATGAAATCAGAGGTGTATAGATACTTTGAGAACTGCTTTAAACCCAAGAATCTGGCATACATTCGCACAAACAAATTAATGGAACAGGTAATACTACAGTTTAAATTTAAAATGTAATTTTAAAAACTTTTTTATCTAAATCAATAAGAAGTTTATTTCATATTACATTAATTTTTATATGACATAATGTTAATATGAATTATGACGTCATGCTTGTTCCTGTCTTTTGTATTCATACGCCACTTCCATCATATGTTGAATTTTGATTTTTAATAGAACTTGTATATTTTGTGGTGCAAGAAATAGAATCAATCATTACTTATGGTGTCAGGATAGGGAAATCTCAACCCTTATTCTAATATATCTGGTGCAGAACTCTGCAAGCCTAATTCTGGACCAGATATATTAGAACTCTGGTTGAGATTTCCCTTTCTGCCACCACAAGTAGTGATAGATTCTTTTAGTCTTTAATATCTGAAAAAATACAGTAGTGACTCAAAACAACATTCTACCAAAGATCCATCTAATCTTTCTTGATAAATCGAAAGAAAAAAAAATTTAATAGTAATAACAAAATGAAGAGAGTTGTTATATAATAATGATACAAAAACAATTTCAAATAATGATTAGGCCTCTAGAACATAATGACTTGTATGTATAAATATTGAAATTCTTTTATATTTTGCTTGCTACATACGAAATGTGTATGGCAAACACTTATAACCCAGTTTATGAAGATTTAACATTTATATTTTTGTAATTACTGACAGGTGTAAGGCAAGGAGACCATCTTTAATGTCTGTTCTTGCTAAAGGGGTGAACATGACCCCTGACATTTACTTATGCAGTATATCATGAAGGCTGTCTCAGAGATGGAGGCTTTTTTAGATCCTGGGGCTGTCTATGTAAACCTGAAATAGATTTAGGTCATCTCAATTGTCAGTGAAGTGTGTTTGTCTATTTGTCATTCAATGTTAAAAGTTAAAGAAATTTGACTAGAGGGATATAGTTGTATTATTAAAATCTAAACCCTTATACTTTTTTTTTTAACATTATGTGGAGATATATATATATACAGTAGAACTTCGATATCTGGAATACCACGGATAAATCGAAGTCTTTATTTTGTCCCTGCCTGTTTTCTTCATAAATTATATAAGAAAAAATTCGATAACTCAAACTTCTATAATTGAATACCCCCGATAACTCGAAGTGAAAATTTGTTTCGTAATTTAAAAATCTATTAAAAATCAACTTCAATAACTCAATTTTTTTTCTAACAATGCTTGATCATTGGCCCATTAAATAAAACGATCAGAGGAGATCACAGGAATTTTAAGTAATTAGGCCATCATTATCTTAGAGAGGTGAATAGAGTAGTTCTGGTTATCTACCGTAATAATTAGTATCAATTAATGAATTAATATACAGTACCGCCACAGACAAATAAGTTTAACAGGTACACTAATCCCCATACCTGAGTAGTCTGCCGCTTCCGATAACAGTTCAACTTTTGACTTAATTTTAGTGCTATCTGTTGTATACATCGTGATTTTAAAATAAAAGAACACATTTTACATGTTGTTGCTGTCAGTATCAATTCTTTAATAGATTGATTTTTTTTTTTTCCAAAGTATCTATAAGTATTTAGTGTTTTCCCTATTGCATTACATTCAAATAACTGTAACTGTTTACAACATCAAAGATATCTGAAGTGGAAAACAAATAACAAGATGACATCATCCTTCAACTTCAATAACTTGAACACCTCTATAACTCGAAGTCATCACCGAAGTTCTGTGAGCTTTGAGTTATCGAAGTTCTACTGTATGTATTTCACTCCCCAGTTTTGATTTTTATATGACCATCAATAGACAGAAAACATTATGTAAAAGTTTTCATTTATCCATCCTTTATCATCAATGACAATAACCTTAATTCCTATTTATTAGACATTGTGTTTTATGTTACCTAAAGTAAATTCCAAAGGTCCAAAGGAATCTTTTGTGATATAACTTGTTTGCACAAAGTCCAGAAAGGTCAGATGTGATTTAGCTTGTCTTCACGATGTTCAGAGGAGCTTTATCTTTGCATCAAGTTTAAGGGGGGTCTTTTAAAAAGACCTCAAAAGTGATACTGTGTGGTACAAAAACAACATTGACACTATTCATTGTCATAAGCATGTTGCAACAGAATTATGAATTTTTTCAGCTAATCAACTTAAGTGTTAATGTATCATTGCAAGTAAAATAATTATGATTGTAGGTATGGCATAAAAAACTACCCATTGTTTATTTTCATATGCATGTTGCAAAGATATAAGTCCTTGCAACTTTGGCTGGTAATATCTCTGTGTAAGTGAACTAATTTCGAATGGTCGCAATATAAGTGAGGTAAATTTTAATAGGATATAGAAGCCTGTTTCGCTCATTCCAGAGAACCTGTTGTGAGCTTGTAAAAGAAATATCTCATTACAAATTGTTGTTTTGAATTCAAGTCATTGTTTTCTGTGTGTATTTTCAGATCAAGGAAGTTTAGATGGTAGAGACATGAGGGATGAACCCACATTTGAAGTGGACCATCTTGCTACATACTCCTCTAAAACAGGTATGCTGTTATTATTAAACAAACCTTCACACCATTGTTTATAAATTATAGATCTGTAGAAGGATTCTTATCAAGCATGATGGATGAGTTTGGGAGATTACCTAATCAGCACCTCATTATATTTTTGAGAAACATTATGACTACTCACTACCTTAGTGACTTATTAGGAGAGTCTTTGCTTTAATTACAGAAGGTTAAGACTTGGAACCTCACCTGGGTCATTTATAAGACTTAAATATATATGAAGAACTGCTTTTTCGTCTAGATTTTAACATTTAGTGGACAAAGTATCAACTGATTCACTTGGTACTACAATAATGTGACTGGTGGATTGGTAAGCTTATCTGTTTCATCTGACTCTGTGAGCTAGCACTTTAATTAAAGTTGCCCTGATTGTGCACTGTTACAAGACAGACCATAATTTACTTGCACAATTTCACACATACATAAACTTGCTCTTGGATTAATTATTAGAGATTAATAACTTGCTCTTGTCGCGAGTAGCTGAAAAATATTTGGTGTGACATTGAACAGTATTACATAAAGCAACCAACCATTCCATATCCAATGAAAATAATAATTTGACAAAACAGTTATAGCTAATATTGGATATCATGTGATATGCTGACAAACCCTAGTAGCAGTTAAAAATTTGTATGAATGAAATTCCACATTTATGGATATGTGAATGAAGAAAAAATGCACATTTTGTAGTCATGATTTTTAAAAAAGTGCTTATTGATCAAACAACTCGGTGATCTAAAGAAGAATGTATATATTTATATACTCGTGATTCTAAGAAACGTAATATTTTAATAATCGTGATTCATTATAATGTCAAGAGAATGGTTTAATTATAACAGCACTTAGGTTCAACCATCCCATATAACACTGAAAAAAATGTTTTGGTGTATATATTAATATGTAAACATGATCATTTCAGTTCATATTACAAAATTTATTAGGTTTATAAATGGGACGACCAAGAAAAAACCTCATTCGCAAATGAAATGACAAACTTTTTCAAACTACAGTTTTCACAAGTCAAACTTGAAATCTAGCTACTGAGAGGCACATGCCACTTAGCATCAGATCCTTGCTGGCCATTTGTTCTATCCAGTTGCTAGTTGACTCGGTTTCAGTATAATGTCACAAACACATTCCTTCATCAACTTGCGGTATTCATATAAAATATATCTTGTGAATGGTTGAGAGGTTGAGAATGAAATTTAAAACAAGATAAAATCTTCTAATCTTTTAAATAGAACAGTCTTAAGAACTGTTTTAGCTTGATTAGCTCAAAGCCTTGATACAGAAAGTTGTACTAGGGGATTTTATGATATGTAAGTTATATCAGCATTTATGCAGGTATATATATGACTAAGAAAGCTGCACTGTGTACTTAATTAAACCAAGAAAATAATTTAATTTTTTGCAATTTTGTATGGTGTAATATTGCATGCATGGTTGATCATTCCAGTTAATTACACAAGCATTGACTTACCACTGTATTTTGTTTGTTTTCTGTCAGTTTAAATGGCTTGAGCATCTACTCAAGCGTAAACAAACTGTAAAGGTGCATAGAACTGACAAGCATGCTATACCTATATTGATTAAATGAGAACATGTATACTCTATTTCATGTCTTTGATAATTACCACGCAGTGAATTACCTTGTGTGATTATATCACAAGTTGTTATTAACTAATTTTTATTTATCCACGAAAAAAATGCAATTATACCTACATTAATAATTAATAAATGTAATTTTCGTGTTTATGAAGTTAATTTTTATGATTTAATCAGAAATTTTGTAATTATCATATCTTTATTAATACACCTGTAATAAAAGCATGTATGAATGATAGTGGATAGATGATTTATATTACCGGTAATTATATTTACTATACATGTATATAATTGGCTGGTCATTTTTTCATGAAATTTTCTCAAGTTGTCATTGGCACAGTGGTTTATGTAAATAGTAAAATTAAAAATCAAATTTCCTGTTACTGTCCAGATTTGATGTCCATTCAATACAGAACTTATACTGTAGGAAAGTTTGTCTTTACAGATTGTTTCTGGGAACTCTTGTTTCCTCCATCATTTTTAAACTGAACTTGTTGATATGAGTAAAATAATTTAACAGTGTCACAATTACACCTAACCACCAACTATAGCTCAGTTGGTAGAGTGCTTGCTCCGTAAGTGGGAGGTCATGGGTTTGAACCCTGACTGGGTCAGACCTAAGACTTGAAAGTGGGTAGTGACTCAGCATTACAAAATGAAAGTCGTGGTTCTTTCAGATGGGATCTTAAGATAAATGAGGTCCCATGTCACAGTAGGCATGGCACAGTGAAAACCCTATGGTATAATGCCATCAGCACAACACACAGGCAAAATTTCTGCACTTTCACCTATATAGCTTGTGACATCTTGATATTAATGAAATATTCTTGACTGTCACGATAAACACCATTACTCAACTCCTAACCACCAATTTATATATATAGAGAGAGTTGAACATAATAAAACTTAATACTGAGTTAACTGAAAACTTTTTCAAACCAGAACTTTTTTGTTAATGCATGCAGTTAATATTGTGTGTTACCTGTACATACTCAATACCTGTCTAAACCAAACAGACACTGTGGTCTGGTAGGTGTTCTGTTAGATTGATGCTAATGTATATTTGGTACAATTTGAAATGTTAATTAAAATACATATACTTTATATTTTGTTTTCAGGGGTTATGCATGCTGAAGATGGTCTAAGAAAATTAAGACAAATGGAGAATACAACAGGAATATGGACTATGAGATGTTTGTTAATAGTGGAACGGAAAAATTTAATTGTTATAGACAAAGGAAATGGAGTAAGTATAGCATAAGTGTAGTATAAATACAAAATACTTTGATAACTGAAACACCATTTTTGGTCCTTGTTGGCTAAATGATCTAGATTTGAATCCTACTTGAGCAGATCTACCCGGTATGTATGAAAGTTTATCAGTTTGCTTGCCAAAATCTTAAGTTAGGGTCGTTCTTTTAACCATCCTGGACCACCTCAGTGGCTCAGTGGTAGATAGCTGAAAAATTGCTGATGCAACGTTTAACAACATTACAACAACAAAACAGTCATTAACCATCCTGGAACTGATAGCTTCAACATAAGTAAATAAACCTCACCTGTATCTAGTTAAAGGACTATTCCTAGATAGGAAATACAATAAATGTACCTTAGTGTCAGGACTGCATCATGTTTTTCACACTTTGTGATTTATGAATAACCTGATCGTACACATATTATTTGTACTCATTTCACTGGCTTCTTTTGGAAAAAAGTACAAACATTTTCTGTTTTTGTAGGAGGAACTAGAGAGATTTCCAATACAGTTAGTCCATGAGCCAACAGCAATATTTAAAGATGACAGACGAGAAATCTACACAAATTTAATTTTATTTACTATATTAGATGATCCACGCAAAAGAAACTCACAGTGTGATATGCATATATTCCAGAGCATAGTTGTTCCAGTAAGTTCTTTGTATCTTGATTTATAATTGATCATCATGGGTCTTGAACCACTGTCAATGTCATAGAGTGTTTATGTTTGAAAAAAAAAATATCTTGGCCAAAACTCAGTTGATGCTTTGGAGAAATTTTGTAAACTAAACACACAAACTCACATGATCCAATAAGGTCATGACATTGAACCAAAGGCCAAGTAATTTAAGGTCATAATTAATGATAAGGGTATATTGTTCCTTCTAAAAAATTCTAATTGCCTCAAGTGTAAAATTGTGGTTTGATCTGGTATACAATTACAAAACACTTGAAAATAAGTTAGATTTGAGAAATAGAGTGGTGGCATTATGGATTAAATTTTAATAGAAAAACAAAAAACAAAAAATACCAACAATCTTTCATTGTCAACTGGACAAGAATTAGTAAGTGATAATTTAAAAATCATCTGTAAACATTAACAGAATAAATGTTACCTGTGTAGTTTTTCTATCAGAAATATTAAATTAGTGAATATAAATCAGGTTTGTAAACTGGCCAGAAATCTCAAGGGGGTTCATATCAGTTGGGAACATTCCCAATCACCATCCCAAAACCAACAACCTGAAAAAATTAGTAAAATAATCTGAACTGTTGTCCAATCAATAAATAAACCTTGGTTTACTATTGGTAGCGAGTCAACTATTGAAAATTTTCCTTTTTCTGACTGCTTTGGTATAAAGGAAAGAATCGTTTCTGGAGAAAAAAACAAAATTAAACCAATCCTTTTTCTAATGGATACCTTCTGTCAAAGATTTGCTAATGGCAATAATATAAGTGAAGATAATTAATTTGATAATTAGTTTGAATTTAATTAAGATGTGAGTTTTTCGAATGCAGCATCATGTCATGGTAGAATTAACAATATTAGACAACACCCAATGTTTTTACATTGACTGCCGGCTTTAAGTTAAACTATGTTGACTGAATTTAAACAGGATCATTAAAATTCATATTAATGTTAAGTATATAAGCAGTCATATCTTTCCCATCTATAATTAATACAAGGTTGATTTTACCTTATTTTAATGCAAGATTTATGACATGTATTGAATACATGTAATATTATTTTGTTGTATTTACATATGCAAAGTTTAATTATGTTAAAGCATGTCTGTTACACTCGTATGACAAATTTTGTCATATCTATCAAATACTGACATTAAAATGGAAAGAATTTATATTGTAGGCACAAGAACTTGTGGATGAAATTTTAGCTGCTAAAGAAGGAAGAGGAAAAGTTTTTTCTGGGTATGTCTTTGATAATAGTTATACTTTGTGAGAAAGGAGAGATTGTGTACCATATTATACCTTATAATAATCCTAGGGAGATATTTTAGCATTCTAAAAACCTTTTTAAACTATCAGTAAATATAAATGTTGATGTTAGCAATAGCACCCTGTTAAAAGCCCTTTTATAAACGTGCTTGCAAAAGCACCACTGTCAGTTTCAGTTTGGGCATGAACATTTGTGATCAGTGTTTTAAGACCTTGTATCAAAGCTGTGTCGGATCAGCAACAGTGTCATTGTGGATATGACCATTAGGGTCCAATGATTACCTCTTATCAAACTTCTTACAAAAGCATCAGCTTCATTTTCATTTATGATGTGAGCATTAGTGCCTATTTTTCAAAGACCTTGTATGAAAGCCCTGGTGAGTACATCAGCTAGAGTTTTCAATATGACTATCCATTAGTGCTCAGTGTTTTAATTGAGCTTATGTTGCTAGCACTTGTTATATTATATAGACATCTTTTCAGTAAACAAAGTTTATATTCCATGTTGTATTTTCAAAATTCTGAATTTTTGTCTCCATTCACAATATTCTTCACTGCTAGCTGTAAATGGTTTAATTAATAACATGTTTTAAAAGATTTTTTTATTTATTTTTCAGACAAAGAATCCCACCACCACCAAATCATTCAGCACCTGAACCACCAAGGCCATATGATGGTAAATAAATCTGATTTATTTTTAAAATGCCATTAGTTGCAAAAAATTTATGTCTTGTTTTCAAGTTTTCATGGAAATATATTAATAAACTATTTTGACAAAAGATTCTTTATTAATACATCATCATAATGTTTCAAGTTCTCTGAATACATATCACCATATCAGTTTTGTTTAAATTCTGATATTTTTAAATAATCAAAAATAAATGTTTGATAACAAATTAAGTAGAAATAATAAATTTAGTGTGTAAATGATTAATAACGTGTGATTAAATGATCTCTGTGCATGTTAGAACCTTAGTGTTATTATGGTACTTAGATATTTTAGAACACCATCAAAATTACAAAGTACACTTATACTACTTACTTAGTTCTGTATTTTGTAAAGTAAGAAATGAAGTTTCTGAAAATGTTGATAAACTTAAACTATGGCTAATAATGTAAACCAATAGACTATCATCTCTGGTTTGATTGGAGATGTTCATCTCATTCTGCAATATACCTTAATGCATCCCATATATGGCAAGTGGCTGGCCAATCAGAGAATGCGAGACTGATTAAATTCAAATCAGAGCAAACTTTTCTCATCATTATGGTAACAGGGACAGAATTTGTTTTCATTTTAATTCTGGACAGGCTAAGAATCTGTAGTAAAATAATGGTGACAATCTCATTTTATTATGCCACATTCCTGGATAACTGATAGTATTGCCAGGTGCTCCAGTAAACTGAAAATATTTTGAACAAAGAAAAAATCATTCACATACAAGAAGTTCTTATTAAGCAGGGAATCTTAGATAAGAGGTGGTCTTTTAAGACGGGCAGTGTATTGCATGTATTGGAAAACTTCTTACTATCAGCATGATTCTTGAATTTCTTTTGGGACTCAGACCAATTTCCAGAATTGACAACCCTGTCAATATAACATCATTTAACAGATGGGTTAATAATAATTTTTTTTACCGGAATTGGGACTATCTTTGGCTAATATGGGTCATTTTAGCTGGATGCACTATTTGGATGGATGGATCTAAATTTCAAGATTTTTTTTGATAAACGATTTTATGAAAATAAAATTTGGTTAAAAAACTAGAATAAATTATTCAACTTTTAAAAAATGGACAAAAATGACTATGATGGTTATCAGTTTTTAAAGAAAATAATTTTATTAGATTGAACTTTTTTTTTTCCTTTTAAATTATGAACTGATTAAATTATAAAATTATGAATTGTGATATTGAAGGGAGTCGTTGGCTGGGTCGAACAGGAGGAAAAACATATTTTAATTACTCTAGTACAGGCGGAAATTCCCCCGCTCCCCTTTATAGCACTACAGCTGGAATTTATTCGACACCTGGGAATAATCATTCCTCTGCATTAAATACCTACGCATTTCCTAACAGAGAGGGAATTATAGGGAGTAGTAAGTAATGTGCACTCATCTGGCAGCATGAGACCTGGCTTTGCATAGAAATTATTAGTCAAGGGGGAGATAATCCTGATATGCTAGTGTCAATTGTATATTGTATAGGCACTAGTTCGGAAATAGCTGCTCTTTTTTATTATATATTACAGTAACTATAAATTCTGAAAATATCAAGGATGTTATTCCTGTTCCTGACTTATTTTTATTTCAGATTTGCTTTTATTTTATGTAGTTTATAGTCTTCAGTAGAAAGCTTGATGTTTTTACTGTCTGTGCACTCTTGATATTTTAATTCACCAAAGATATGGAAGATTTTTAAATATTTCATAAGTGGTATCATAAATCTGAACATTTTTTTTTAATTTGTTTAATCTCAAAATAGGTTTACAACAATAATAAAACAGAAATTATAGTAAGATGTATATTTAAGTCCAGTATAAGTTAGTTACCACTTCACTGGTCGTCTGACAACAAAAACATAAATTTTGCCTTTTATGAAAACGAATGCCAGTTTCTCAATTTACAGTCTTAGTATTATTTAAAAAATTCTATTATTCAATTAAACATTTTAGAACAGGCCAGATTTATCTGAATTTGATTATAAATTGCTTTATAGCTTCTAAATTTATTCCGCACCAACATATTATTCTTGATTTTGTAAAGGGTTATACATCTCAACCAGATTGGCCTCTTTTTTCATTTAAAACTAAAATTACACAGAAAGTATAATTTTAGTGTTTTAGTGTTTTATATTTTTATTTTTAGGAGAGTATAATATAGCACATTTTTACTTTTAGTACAATATTCCTAGCACTTAGTTACATAAATTTTGTTATTTGAAAAAATTTTAATTAATGAAGACATCCTTAATAGATATGGCATGATTATATATATATATATATGTATTACTTTACTTACATTGTTATGTTTTATATATATGTACATGTATATGCATACATTCAGTCTAGTTTGTATAAAGATGTATACATTTGTACATGTTTGTATACATTTCTATAAGTTTGCATCATTTTCATGTATATTAATTATCATCTAATTGTATTAAGGCTTCCATATTTGTCAAAAATTGTTCAATTTAGAATCGCATTCAGTCAACAAAAATATTGATATTCTATTTTATGCAGGAACCTTTTGATATGATTGGATGTTTAATACATTTAAGTGTATGGTTAGGGATAGGGAGCCGGTAATTCTGAATAAGGCAAGAAAAATATTGTGGCTTATTTGTGGAAGCTTTTTCCTAATTTATTGTTATCCAAGACAGTTATCTTTTTTCATAAATTTTGAATATGGAAGGGGGTGAATATGGCTAAATATGGAAGTATTATTTTATGTATATTTGTGTATATTTGTGTGCAATGTCATTTGATAATGTTGTACATGTGTTGTAAATGTTTATGCTGTAAGCTTAATGTTGTTGCATGAGTGCATGTTGATGGAGCAAGTGTTTTGTAGATGCATGTTATGATGAATGTCTTAGCTGGAAACTGGTGTCAGAAAATGTCTCAGATTGTACGTTAGATCAAAAATAAAAAATTAGCATAAAGACGGAGCATATGCTGATGAACAATAATGCATGGCAGTGAAGTGAAAGTTGTATCACACTGCAAGATGGAGAGGACTAAATATTAATCTTAACCTAATCATTATGGAAGTGCTTTAACATAAATTATTATTAGTCCCCTACCGGCGAAAGCCGAATGGGGACTATAGGTTTGCACTCTGTCCGTCCGTCCGTCCATCTATCACACCTCAGTTTTCCACACTTTTTTTCTAAATGCTTTTAGATAATGAACTGATTTTTGGTAAATGAGTCTACCATGATGAGTTATAGATAAAGTTTATGTTTCGTTTCCATCTGCTAATTTTTACCGGAGTTATGGCCCTTTGATCTTTGAAAATTCACAGAAATTTTAGTTTTCTGCACTTTTTTTTCTACACGCTTCCAGAAATGGAAGTAATGTTTGGTATGTGACTCTACCATGATGAGTTGCAGATCAAGTTCACGTTTCGTTTCAATCTGCTAATTTTTACCGGGGTTATGGCCCTTTGATCTTTGAAAATTGACAGAAATTTTAGTTTTCCACACTTTTTTCTACACGCTTCCAGAAATAGAACTAATGTTTGGTATATGAGTCTACCATGATGAGTTAAAGATCAAGTTAACGTTTCGTTTCCGTCTGCTAATTTTACAGAAGTTATGGCCCTTTGATCTTTGAAAATTCACTGAAATTTCAGTTTTCCGCTCTTTTTTTCTAAATGCTTTTAGATATTGAACTGATTTTTGGTATATGAGTCTACCATGATGAGTTACAGATAAATTTAATGTTTCGTTTCCATCTGCTAATTTTTACCGGAGTTATGGCCCTTTGATCTTTGAAAATTCACAGAAATTTTAGTTTTCTGCACTTTTTTTTCTACACGCTTCCAGAAATGGAAGTAATGTTTGGTATGTGACTCTACCATGATGAGTTGCAGATCAAGTTCACGTTTCGTTTCAATCTGCTAATTTTTACCGGGGTTATGGCCCTTTGATCTTTGAAAATTGACAGAAATTTTAGTTTTCCACACTTTTTTCTACACGCTTCCAGAAATAGAACTAATGTTTGGTATATGAGTCTACCATGATGAGTTAAAGATCAAGTTAACGTTTCGTTTCCGTCTGCTAATTTTACAGAAGTTATGGCCCTTTGAACTTTGAAAATTCACTGAAATTTCAGTTTTCCGCTCTTTTTTTCTAAATGCTTTTAGATATTGAACTGATTTTTGGTATATGAGTCTACCATGATGAGTTACAGATAAAGTTAATGTTTCGTTTCCATCTGCTAATTTTTACCGGAGTTATGGCCCTTTGATCTTTGAAAATTCACAGAAATTTTAGTTTTCTGCACTTTTTTTTCTACACGCTTCCAGAAATGGAAGTAATGTTTGGTATGTGACTCTACCATGATGAGTTACAGATCAAGTTTATGTTTCGTTTCCATCTGCCATCTTGAACAAACATAATTTATAACTATAAATCTTTGTACCATATAATAAGGTACATTTTACCTAAACTTTGGGACTAGTGAAATATGCAACCGGTAGGGGACTATGTATTGTTTTGCAATATTCTCAGAATGCTTGTTGAATTTTAAAAAAAATTATTTGACATGATAAACTTAAAGTAGAAATATCAAAAATTAAAATTAAAAAAATGTGAAAAGTGAACGTTTAAATGATATAACGATGCTTAGGTGTCACATATTAAAAAAATAAATAGATAAATAAAATAAAAAATGATTGTTTTGGTAGTAATGAATTAATTTATTTAAAAAAATAGCATGTATGAAATCTTTTATTTGATTGGCAATGTTAAAAGATGGAATTTGCATTACTTGATTTATTGTTCACATTATATGAAATTTTGTGATAAATTAGGGGAAAAAACTGTTAAAACATTCATCAATATGACTGTTTTTTCTAGAATCAAATGTGGCCAATTTTAGCAGTTTACAACGCCCGAAGAAGCAAAGGGAATATAATACCCTCTCAATCGTTACAGACAATGCTAGCCCTGCTAGCCCAAACTTTAGTACAATGGGAAATATCCGAAGATTAAGAGATTTTTCTTCAACATCAAATTTACACAATGATGCTGGCAATTATAGTGCCACATATTCCCCTCGTGATGGCTTCGCAAACTATAATCGAGAAGGAAATTTCTCCACATCCACAATGAATAAAGAAAGTAATTATTCAACAATCATACGAGATGAAAATTCCCCCAGGACCTTGGATAGAGATGGAAATTTTGACTCTGCCAGCAGCCAGTATAGTGAGTGTAATGTGGGAATGGGATGTTAAATGTTTAATCAAATGTGAGATCGACTAATAAGCACTTTAATGATTGAGTATAATGTGAGAAAAGATTATCTGTTAAATTGATCAAATGATGTGAAATTGAATGATAAGCAGTATAGTAAGTATGATGTCAGAATGGTATTGATTGCTGAATTGATCAAATGATAAGAGAATGATTGATAAGCAGTATAGTAAGTATGATGTGAGAATAGTATTGATTGCTGAACTGATTAAATGATGTGAGAATGATGATAAGCAGTATGGTAAGTATGATGTGAGAATGATATTGATTTCTGAATTGATCAAATGATGTGAGAATGATTGATAAGCAGTATAGTAAGTATGATGTGAGAATGGTATTGATTGCTGAATTGATCAAATGATGTGAGAATGATGATAAGCAGTATGGTAAGTATGATGTGAGAATGATATTGATTTCTGAATTGATCAAATGATGTGAGAATGATTGATAAGCAGTATAGTAAGTATGATGTGAGAATGGTATTGATTGCTGAATTGATCAAATGATGTGAGAATGATTTATAAGCAGTATGGTTAGTATGATGTGAAAATAAAAATGAATTTTTCTAAGATTTTAGAGTTAAATGAATGTAGAAAAGGTAGGAAAAAACTCTGCTGTTTCTGTTTCAGAGTTTTTGCAGAGCACTGTGATTATGTATTTTTGCTATTGTGAATGTTATTTTCATCCTTCTGCATGTACACCTTGTTTTGTCTTTATTTCCTACACCTTGTATTGTTGTTATTTTGCTGAGAATGAAGATATTTTCTTTTGTGCATGTTAAAGCTTTTTTTGGATTGTTTGTTAAAAAAATTTGAAGCTTTATAGAAAAAAATTAGATCAGTTATTTGTGCATTTTATCATGTTTAGCCCTTTGAATGTTCATTTATGCTTACAAGTTGTTTAGAATGGGGTTCACTAGTTTATCATTTGATATATCGTAACATTTTTATTGAATTATTATTTCCATTGGATGTAGAATTACCAGTATATTATTTGACAGTGCAAACATTTTTGGAAAACAATTCCACATAAATGTTACCAGGAATCACATGATAAACAAATGAACCCTATTTCGTCACAAATACATATTAATAAATGAATTTTTTTTCTAACATCATTTATTACTTTCATTGTAGATATGCGTATACGTCATACCGGAGGCGGAGGTGGAGGCGGATTCCGTGCCTCACATATACAAAGATCAGAAGACCTTGATGCAGGACAAAATGAAGCTTTAGAGAGGGATGTGGTATGTTGATTTATTTGATAGTTTGTAGATAATTAGTTCATACTTGATGTTGATTTGTTATTGAAAATATGACCTCATTAGGTAAAATACATAACATTTTACACATGTATATTTTACAAGCCCTCATAGGCGGATGGTAAGAACCTGAACATAGAGTATAACAGAAATCTATCAAAATTGATGTGAATTTCTAGACTGAACAATATTATTGCATAATAAATCTGTGTAAACTGAAAAAAGTTTAATCCAAACAAAGTCTTCTGTCCAGAAATGTTCAATTTTGACAGATCCCACTTTAGTTTACAGTGGTAGAAGTTATGTTTATTTTCTATTTTTCAGCAATTATTAAACTGCTGTTTTGATGATATAGAGAAGTTTGTATCCAGATTACAACAAGCTGCTGAAGCTTTTAGAGAATTAGAAAAAAGAAAACGAGAAAGAAGTGCAAACAAAAAGAAAAACAAACAAGCTGGAGGTAAGACATTACATTTGGTTCTGTTTTAGTTACTTAAATGTACAAATAAAATTATTGGCAAATTTAAAATAAAAATTTTGAAGTTTAACTTACACAAGAAAACTTTTACTGGTTCTAACTTTATGATAATTTTAAGGTTTCTTTAGAAATGATTATTGTCTTAGTAACATTTCTATTTTCATTTTGAATTTGTACTTCACTTACAGAGAATGAATGTTTTGGTGATTGGAGTGAAATTGAAGCTTTGTTGGAAAAATAGAAAATAAATATAAAATAAAAATGTTCACATACTACTTTTAATATTGACGGCATTTACATTTAATTTGTTTTTCCAGATGGTATGCTACAGATGAGAGCGAGACCTCCTCCTGCTGAAGACTTTGTTGATATATTCCAGAAATTCAAATTTGCCTTCAATTTGTTGGTATGAAAAATATTATCCTAAATGATTTAAAATTACAAACAGGCTCTTCATTGTGTTTCTATCAAGGCTTTTTATATAGCAGTAAAAAAAACAACTTCGTAACACAAAATATAATGTACATGAACTCTACTCAGTTTGGCAGAAGGATGTAAAAAGTGGAAATAGCAGAGAAATAACAGTTTGTATCATATGATAATTATTAGTTCTTTAAGGAGATGTATCATATAAGGAAATGTACCATAGGTCAGTTAAAAAATGGATCCTCTGTCACAAAAAATCAGAATTGAATCAATAGTAATCAAAAATTTTAGGTTTTCTGAACAATGAGAATGTTTAAAAGGGAAGTCAATCCATGTGATTGGAATAATAGTCCGTGTATACTAGTAAATGATTTGTCTTTAAACAAGTATATTTATTTTTTCTTTAACCTAGAAGTGTTAAATGGCTATGATAAAATTGTATTATACATTATGTAATCTATACCTTTTTCTTAAATTTCAGTCAAAATTGAAAGCCCACATACACGACCCCAATGCACCAGAGTTAGTTCATTTCTTGTTCACACCCCTTAGTCTTATCTACGAAGCCAGTCGAGATCCTGTACATAACAACGCAGATCTAGCAGAGAGAGCTTTAGCACCATTAATAACTAGTGATGCCAAACAGTTGTTATTAAACTGTCTTACATCTAAAGAATTGGAACTCTGGCAGCAGCTTGGCAAGAGCTGGACTACTAGCAGGTAGCTAGCTCTCTCTTTCTCTTTCTCTTTCTCTCTCTCTCTCTCTCTCTCTCTCTCTCACACACACACACACACACCCACACCCACACTGTTGTTCTATATTGAGTAAATTTAACAAGTGTCATTGTCATGTTGGGAATGAGTGACAATATGCAAATAACTCTAACAGAACTCTATCCACAAATAGCTGCAAAATTATTGATGTGGCTTTAACCCTTTCGAACCGGATGATGCATTGAGGCATCACCGGGGAAATGCCGGGGGATGCATTCAAGCATCACCGGGGATTTGCCGGATGATGCATTCATGCATCATTTGCAGTCAAGTGATTTTAAAACCTAACACCCCGGTAATGCGACTCAACTAAAATTTAATTTTCAATCCATGTGACAGAAAACATTATCAAAATTGATAGCATGTTAAATAAACGCAGAAAATTTAATCAAAATCGTTATAAGATCGACTTTGTTATTTATTTGTTTACATCCGGGTTTCGTATGACAATCGTGTAATATTGTGTAGTCTTGATCGCCGATCCTGAATTATTTTTCTTTTGCATAAGCGTTTTAACTTTTAAATCAATTATATTAAATAACTTTAATCTCTTTTAATTATATTTGATAACGGCTTTTTTAGCCAAATTATGGTTAAAACGAGTTATAAGCATGGATAACATCTGATCACCTCAAACAGGACACAGGACTGTTAAATGAACTGAGACGGATATTAGTTTAAATGAATCGTTTAAATAATAGAAATGTATACGGCGTTTAAATTATATATAAATAAATTTTATAATAAAGCTACCAACAGGGAAATATGATCATTACTTTTAATTTTTGTCCAAAAATAAATTCCAAGCGCCTGCAAACGTCGGTCTGACAATACCGGAAGCTGTAACAAAAGCCCCGCCTTTTTGTTTACATGTCGTTTGGTAACCAGGTCAAATCTATTTATATACATTTCAACATGTGTTTTTGTTTCCCGACAAAGAATAATGGAATCTGATTCTTCTGGGGAGGAATTTGAAGGATGGGGCCCAAATGAAGCTGCAGAAGCAGCTGCTTTTCAGCAGCGTATGTTGAAAAGAGATGGAATCAGCGACATCAGTGTCACTGAAAGTGAATCTGAGAGTGAAAGTGATAATGAAGTTCCAGCTGATGGTTGGCACCAAAACTTTGATTTTTATGAGCGTGGGTTTCCACATGCATTTGATCCGAGGGGTGCAACAGGCCCCACACAGATTTTAGCACCAGAAAAAAATATTATTGATTTTTTTCAATTGTTTTTAACTGATGAACTTATTGAATTTATTTTGAATGAGACTGACCGCTTTGCCAATCAAGAAAAACAAAACCACCCAGATAGGAACAAAATGGCATGGAGTAGGCCTACTTAACTGAAATGAAAGCATTTTTTGGAATTTGTTTTTTAATGGGCATTGACAAAAAACCATCTGTCAGATTATATTGGTCTACTGAAGATTTCTTTTCCACTCCATTTTTCAGCAAGACAATAACAAGAGACAGATTTTTGCAGTTAATGCGTTATTTACATTTTTCTAATAACCAGATGGCTCTCCAGCCTGGGCAACCAGGTTATGATATTTTGTTTAAGATAAGACATGTCATTAATGAATTAAATTCTAAAATGAAACATCACTTCATCCCAAGTAGACAAATCTCAATTGATGAATGCATGGTACCATTCAAGGGAAGAGTAAAATTTAAGCAATATTTGCCTCGGAAGCCTGTAAAATGGGGAATAAAATTGTGGGCTATTGCTGATGCCCAGAGCAGCTATGTGTGTTATGTAGATGTATATACTGGCCGGGAAGATAATCGTACAGAGCATGGTTTGGCATCAAATGTTGTAAAAAAGTGTATTGAGGCAGCTGAAATTCAGAACAGAGGCTACCATATTTACATGGATAATTATTTCACAAATCCTGAGCTTTTTTTATCCTTGTGGAATAATTATGGAACAGCTGCATGTGGTACTGTTCGAAAAGTTTGGTGAGATCTTCCACAAGAATTCAGAAAGAAAAAAATCTTAAATTTGAACAACAGAGGAGATATACAGTTCCGCCAGAAAGGACCACTTGCAGCTGTAGCTTGGAAGGACAAAAAGGTTGTTACAGTTTTAAGCACCATCCATAGCAATTCGGAGACCATAGTTCAAAGGTCATCACACAACAGAAAAACTGGACAATTTGAACAGCAGGATATTGCTTGCCCTATAGCAGTTGCCCAGTATACACAGTACATGGGAGGTGTAGATAAGGCTGACCAATATACACAGTATTATGCCTTTACTCAGAAAACCTTGAAGTGGCCAAAGAGAGTATTTTTTCGACTTTTAGAGATTGTTAAATACTGTGCATTTGTTTGCTTCCTTAAAAGTCCAAACCATCAGCCTGAACCAGGTAAAGCTCCAACCTATCTGAAATTCACTCAGGAGGTAAAAAGAGGATTAATAAATGGATACCAGCAGGATAGACAGCAAGGTAGACCCCCTCTCATGGCACTTGAAAACAGATTACAACATCGTCATTTACCAGGCACTTTTGCTACTAGAAGTTGGTGTCACGTGTGTTACATGAGGGTATCCAGTGGTTACCAACAGAGTAGGAAGCAAACTAAGTATGGATGTTTGCAGTGTGGGAAACACCTGTGTTTGCCTGATTGTTTCTCAGACTACCATAGTCTGAGAGATTACATAAACCAGTAAACTAAAACTTTTATAAATAGTGTAAATAGTGAACATAATTGGATATACTACAGTCTTTTTTGATGAATTTAAACATTTAGACATGGATTTAAAATTGGAAATCAAAATTTTGGGGGGTAAGTAATTATTAATCAGTTGGATAAATCAGTGCACTCTTAAAAAATAATCTATTAAAATCATTAAAATGGAGCAAAAAACATGCCAGTTTGATGACATCAACAACTACCAAATTTGGTTTATTTTGGTTATTTATATTTTTTTTAAAAAAAAAAAAAAAAAAAATCTTACAAATTAGAAAAGTATCTGATATTGTCCAACAATATATAGTTTTAGTTGTATTGAAGATCAGTTAATTTATTTTGAATTTATTTTGAAAAATTATTATATTTACTCTCTCTCTCTCTCTCTCTCTCTCTCTCTCTCTCTCTCTCTCAAAGTCTTATTGGATACTTTGAGCAACGTAATCAAATATTACTGTGATTATAGACGTAAATGAAAACTGTATATTAGTACAACATGAGGTTAAAGTGTGTGTTGTCGTATTGGTAGTCCTTCAAGTGGAGGGATTTTCGATATAAAGTAGGGATATATCGATAACAGAAATGGCGCGATTGACAACACTAACAACTATCATTCAGTGGATATATCCATGTACAAACGAGAGCGTATATTCTAAAAAACAAAAAATTCATCCTTTCAGTTAAAATTAATGTTTGACAGGCAGTGAGTAGCATTTAACATGATAAAGTATTTTAGTTATAAACGAGATACAAACTTTGCTTCCGCGATCCGACTTCAATGGCCACTGTTTTCAGAGATTTTCCACGCTTGTCGGCTACATGGTGTGGAACTTTCATAGTGGCAGAGATAAACGATCTTTTTTCAATTTCATCGCATTTGAATTTTTTTGTTTTGTTATTATTTTGGCCATTCATGAACGAGCACCTGCTTTTTTGCCAGATACGGGCAAATTAACTCAGGCAGGTGGAGGGCGCGTGACGAAACTCCCCCGGTCATGACGACATGTCACGAGACTTTATTCAGTAGTGAAAGTGTTAAACATCAGCTACCGTAATCCTTCAATGTTTTCGGACACCCTAATTTTTAAATTTCAATAATTTTTAAATTTCCTCTAATTTCGAACGGCAAATTTTTACCTTTAAATCCGGACACGTTTTCACTGAAACTCAATTGCAGCATATTATGCAGAGCGCTTGAAATAAAGATTTAATAAAATCAAGAAGAAACTTTGTTATTTTCAATTATTTTAACTATATATTGTTGTTTTCACACGTTTATTTCACTGTGTATTGGCGCCATTGCATCGTAAAGGGAAACAGGTATGTGCAATGTATTAACGTTTTTATGTAAACTTAATAAAATCATACCTTTGATAAGTGCTTTAATTTTCTATGAAAGTGAAGGTTGATTATAATTAATGTTCACTGTTGAGAAAATCGTGTAAGACAAAATCTTGTCAGTACACAGTTCATCATTTTTTCTGATGAAAACAGGAAGTGACGTTTTTCACTTGTTCTCATTTAGTGTTTATTATGGGAATTCCAGAAACGACCATGTGATTGTTCCAGCCGACAGACGTGACAAATAAACTGTTTTCCAAGATGAGAATTACATTAAATATGTTTGAAATATGATTTAAAATAATTTAATTTTTAACCTTTTATTTGCGGAAGTCGGGACTTGTTCTATCTTTGCAATGCCATTTCTTAAAATTTACACACATACGCATGGTAAAATATTGAATATTTGATTGAAACGAAATTCTCTGAATTTGATCCACAAATAATGCAACACAGAATGGTTAATAATAATTGGACTGCAGACAATTACAAGTAGAAAGCGGCATGTTGGTGCACCTCAAACGTGGGGAGTTATTGAAAAAATCACGTTATTTACTTGTAAACAAAATGGCGACCTCGATGTGTATTACTTAGAGAATCATGATTATTGATTAACAAACGCTTTAAAAAATAATAATTAATGAAAAAAACAACACAAAAGGTAACTTTTACTTGTATTTTATTTAAATTTTACTTTATCATTGATATATGCGTGGATATCGATGTTGATCTGTTGATAATGGGAACCAGGACCCAAAATCGGCTCCAAAATGTCTATTTTTTCGGACACTCTAAATATTCGGACACCCCCAGTTTTCAAGATATTTAATTTTCAAATTTCCTCTAAATTCTCGGACACTTGAAAATGAAATTATTAAAATCTGTCCGAATACATAGAAGGATTACAGTAATTCACTCTACATGTATCAGAACCAATTAGCTGTACATAAAAGTATGATCAAATTTTCTGATTATATATACCATAACATCCAATAGTTTAATTGAATATTTATTTGGTTTATAGAGAAGAATACAGAGGATATGTGGATCCTTATACACCCAGATTCTATAATGGCTGGACACCTTCACCATTAAATGATGATTCCCGATCGGGCATCGAACATGCTGTATCTAATCACATGAGACAGATTGAAGGCAGAAATAGAGAGGAAATGGCCAGAACTCAGGTATGTTCATGATCTTTACTTTATATACATGTAATTTCTACATCATAATTAGAAACAAAATGTAACTGAATAGTTAATCTCAAGTATTTTATAGAGCCAAATGTTCTATTATAAACAGAAGGTTAGCCTTACTATAAAAAACAAAAAGCTTTAATAATGCAGCTTAATCACGAGAAAACTGTACATCAAATCCCAAGATGACAAGTAAACATTTTCGATATAAATCTGGTTTATATTAGTGAATTTGATAGTTTTGAGTTGTACAAACTTACTTTTGTTTGAATCTCATAATTTTTTGTTTTTGATGAGTGGTAAATACAGTGCTGAAAAAAAAAAAAAAAAAAAAAAACACCCGTAATTCTCTTTCCCAATTAATCAAGAAAAAAAAGAAGTAGAAATTAAGGCTGGAGAGAAAGATTTTTATAGAACACATTGATAATTTTAATTGTGTGATGAAATAGCAATATGTATATTTTTTATTTTCCTCTATTTGTAGGCAGCTGGTATGGTTCTTCCTTTCCCAAGTCAAAATGATGACCGCTTTCCAAGAGAAAGAGAAGATATTAGAGACTATTCAAGGTCAAAACCACCATCTACTCCTCCACCCTCGGGTGCCGTTCCTAATCCTAATGTATCACGTTACCAGGAGCATGTAGAAAGGCACATAGATAGGTGTGATGGATGTATAAGTGTATTGTTAAAATGACCAACAAACAGGCCATTTGGACTTCAAATATTCTTACACAATTTAAATGTGTATTTTGTTTCAAAATTCATGATTTTTTTTTTATAAATATGTTGGTCAAACGTTTTAGCAATCTGTCTCTTAGTCATAAAATTCAATATTCTTTACTAAATTTTAATTTTAGATTTCTTAAAAGAGAGAAAGAGAGAAAAAAAATTTTGTCTAGAAATCAAAATAAAACAAAACGAAAATCATGTTCATCATAAATGTAAAATTTGGAATTTTGTTATACAGTAAAACCTGTGTATAAAGGACACCCAAGGGATTGAGCAAAAGTGTCCTTAATAGACAGGTGGACTTTATATACAGGGTCACAAATGACGCAAAGGAAATTTGCCATACCAGTGCTTGACAAAGGACTTTAAAACAGAATATTTCACAATCATTCTACATAAGATATTACTTAAATTAACTTATTAACTTAAGCAAATAAAACTTGTAAGAAAAATTTAATAATTTATTTCAATTTACAGTGATTTTTTGATTTAATAAGTGACTTGATCATTTTAATGAAACTGCATCTTGATATTAAGTGAATTAATCTTGACCATGAAAATTAGCACCATAAGTGGGCGCAACAGAAATTTATAAACATTTTTAACCATTGTAGCTGTTGCAGATAACATCTTGTTAGAAAGTGAAATCAACAGATTTAATTTAAAAAAAATATATATTATATAAATTAAATAAATTTTATTACCACTAGATTGTAACAAAAGTTGACAGAAATTTAATTCGATGTATATCACACCTCACCACTTTTTTTAAAATGTATATGCTTTAAAAATATTAATTGTTGTATCTACATGATTGCTTCAACACGTTGCTCTATGTTAAAGCTTTCCGAGCTGGACGGAGATTCGACAATTTCAAAATTCTCAAAATACTTGGTTCTCGCTATTACAGTATTACTCTATTAATTGGCTAATGATGTAAATGATTGTTACCCTGTTAATATATCACAAAGGATAATCAGTTGACACCTTGACATGTCCAGGCTGAGTAAATAAAGACCATGCCGATTAACTGTTAAAAAAACATCGGCGGTTCTCGTCATCCATCTTTATAAACATATCCAGGAGTCATAATATCCATTGTAATTAATCGATCCACGCTCTACCCGAACCCAAGTGGGAATAATAAACACAATGTCGGCATGTCAAACACATTAATTCGCTTTGAAATTAAACTTGAAAGAAGAAAATCTCTGACACCAACACTTCTGGTTGTGTTGAAAAATACGAGTTATGCCCCTTGATCAGCCGAAAAGTGGACGTTATACACAAATTTAATGCCGATCGGGACCGAGATAGGTGGACGCTATACGCATTGGACAGGTGGACGCTATATAGGGGGTCTTTATATAGTAAAATCGATTGGGGATACTTTAGACTGGACGCTATAGACAGGTGGACGTTATACAGAGGTGGACGCTATTACAGGTTATACTGTATGTCAAAGAAGCTAAAACAGATGGTTTTTCTTTTAAAATAAAATTAACTTTTTACCTTTTCAGCGTTACTTAATATCAATTAAGGACTTAAGAAAATACACATTATTCTATCTTAGTTTTTAAAAAATTAAGTAAAGATGAGAATTTTATGACATAATTTTTACTAACTTTATTATTGTATGCCAGTAACAACTATTGGACAACAAATTAAAAGGTCAATTTGGTATTTCATAAATTAGTGGAGTTCTGAACATTACATTAATTCAAGTTTTGTAATTTCTTTTATTGACATTCTTTTAAAATTCAGGTTCACTGATGACAATAAAATTATGTCATTTTGTCCAAATTTGGAGGTTTTAAAAACTTCTGGGGAGGTTCTAGTTCAAAGAGTTTATCTAGTTTTCTTGTCAAATGTAAATGGTTTTTTCTGTTGTACTTATGTTTCCTCCACAAACACGGAACTGGTCAGCACAATATCAGTAAATAAATCTCAACTTGGGCTTAAAATACCCAATCTGTTCAGAAGAGTTTTGACATTTAAGAGTGACAATAATGTGTGGAATAGAGTGGACAGATTGTGTTTAACATCCCAGTCAAGACTTTGTCACTTTAATTCAAGGAATCAGTTCTGGAATGGGGAAGGAAACCAAAGTACCTGGAGAAAACCATCAACATTTGGCAATTGAACTGACAGGCTTTCTCACACTAAGGTCTGCCAGAGCAGGATTCGAACTTAGGCTGTGATCCTAGAGCACATGCTTTAGACCATTCTGAAGCAACAAGGTTTTGTGGATGTTCTTATATTTATTGTTCTCTTATTAGTTTACTTTAGATCATATTTATGTATAAGTTAATGAAATTGTTACTGGCAATTAACTTTCTTTGATATATTTAATACATACCAGTATTTTATTTGATATATTTTTTCTTCTACTTTCTGTTCTTGAATTATTAACATTTATTCTTCTTTTTGATGGTATGTTTATACAGTTTAATCCCATAATTACATGGAAATCCTTGGTGCAATGATACAAAGATTTAACATGTGCAAAATCTGTTGTTTTTGTATCACAAAAATCTAACATGTTTCTTGTTATAAGCAGAAAATAATGGAATTTTCACAAAAAATGTTAGCATTTTCAAAAAAAACAAAAAAAACAAAAAAAAAAATCCAACCTGTGAATTTTGTTGCTACAAACTATTCAAAATTGCTTTGATTAAATTAATGAGATGTTACTGTAAGACAGAATAGAAAATTGAAACATTGGTGTCTTTATACAGAGCAGATGGATTTAAATGAAAGTTTTTAATTTGATTTTATTTACTAGACAAATATACAGTTTTTAAAAACTTGAATATCAGTAGGGTTACCAAGGAGAGCATTATCATGAAAATGTGATACATGTACTTGAAAAGTTTTGATAAAATTTAAAAAATTTGATTGTAAAATAATCATAACACTGCTCATAACAAGTCTGTAAATAAAATTGTTAAATAATTGGTGTGAAAAAATTCTAATTCTAATAATTATGGACTGCCATTTAAGATTTTGTCCTCTATATTTGACAATGAGAGAATAACTGTTTGATGGTAAACTTGTTAAAAGTTAAATGAATATCTAGTATGTACTTATACTGGGAATCTGGTGTTTATTTGTTTGGTAAATGTTGGATGAGTCCAGGGTATTTACTGGGTTACAATCAAACAGATCTAGACATCATCTTCTGGTTTGTTCCTCTATAACTTCTACATCTATGGATGGATTTTTATCAAACTTGACACAGATGTATACCAGCATCAGACAGTTTTTTTTGTGTACCACATCTAGTGTGTAGGTCAAAATGTCAAAGTTGTAAATCCATAAAATCCATATATTAGTTTAGAGGTGGGGTGGGGTATGTTTTTCTGAAAAGGCAATTCTTTTATTTATCAACAGAAAGATTTAAACAATTTGCTTCCAATCCAATTTTAAGTATGGTTAAAATATAAAAAATCTAATGTAATGGCAGTCCAGTAGTTTCAGCACTTTGTATTTATACTTTAATCAAACATAAATGTTTTTCACTGTTTTGTGTAGGTGTATCTTTATTGACAAATTTTGCATGAATATTGTCAGGTTCATCGTTTTAAAAGCACGTTGTATGGGCTTTGACTGGAAACATTTGGTATTGTTAATGAAATATTGCATGTGATATACTAGTACTTTTTATCAGTATTTCAAACTTTATCTATTTATTTATATTAATTTTTTTTAAAAATTCAAATATTATGAACACTTTTGGTTTAAATTATTTTTTTTAACATAAAAGTTTTATTTTTTTTAACATTTTATTTTATTTAGTTTAACATAAAAGTTTTATTTTTTTTGAGTTTTTTAATTTTTAAATTCTTATGTTGTTTTTTAATTGTAATTCTTTTGAGTTAATTAAGATATTAAACAATTCAAAAAAAAAAAAAAAAATTAAAATTATTTTGCTAAACATTTTTTTAAAAAGTTTTTTTTTTTTTCCGTAGAAATCTGATGTTTATTCAGTTAAAAGTAGTATTTGCATATTATTTGTTTAATATTGTATTTTAAATTGTGCAGTTTAGAGTTGATTTAATTTTTTATATTGAATATTGTTATCAATTTTGGTACAGTATTTTGAAAAAAAAAAAATAATAATAATAATAATTTTTAAGTGTCATTCATTTTTTAAAATTTGCAGGAACAAACATGCCCATGATGACTTCCCGCCACCACAACAACCCAGAAACAGAAATGAAGAAAATTATCAATTTGCTTCAGAATTAAAAAGAATGGGAGCAACGTAAGTCATTAGATAATTCAATAAGGAATATAAAAAAAGAGTATAAAATAGTTCTACTTTCAAAAGTATCTGACATCGCTTCCAGGAATGGAAGCAAATATTTTTGGATCACTGTTGTAGTTGGCAGTTGTAATGGAATTATCCAGCATACCACGTGAAACCTCAAAGCGTTTGTGTCGGACAATTATTTCCATAAAGTGATGTTTTCTTGTAATAATGATGTTTTTTCAGGAATATTTGTCATAAACTTTGTCCATTTTTTCCGCACAAACGTTAAGAGGTATTGATTACATGGTACACTGGCAAGTTCCATTTGTCTGCTACCTCCCATCAAAGAGGCCAACAAATGGGCTTGTTTGTTGAAAACTGAAAATTATTAATGCGACCTGGTTTCAGACTTCATTATCCTCCTATCAATGACAAGAATGATGGGCAGATAATAGTGTGAAAAAGTTTTTGGTTCATTTACCAAAAGTTGGTGGTTTTCTATGGGTACTCCTGTTTCCTTTACGAATCCAGAACTGACTGCATCAGTATGAGGGAAAGAATCTTGACTGGAATGTAACAACATTACTCAGCTACATTCTACTCCCTTGGGTTAAACAAGTCATTCAATTTGAATTATAAAATTGTTTTTGTTATATGTCCATTTTACAAAGAAAAAAAATGGATGTTGCTGATTTCTGATAACAATGAAGTTCAATAAATCCCTAGACCAATATATTTATATTTTGATAATTAGGTTTAATTTAAGAATGATAACAATTATGTATGATATTTGGTTGAAATTCTGATGGGTCCTAATTTAAAATGTCTGTTTCCTATAATAATGTATATGAAAATTTACAAAACATTACAGGTCTGTTAGAAAAATTACAGATCTTGGGCTGGATGATTGGTCTTAGTTTTAAACTCTAAATGACAGTTCTAACAAAAATATTCAAAAATTATCTGCGAGTCTAGTACTTGTAAAAAATAAATCTTTTGTACTGACTTGTTTACTTTCTTGTAGGTTTGTTTTTTTTTAAGCTTCACAAACATTTTTTTTTTTTAATTATTTTTATTTTTAGAATTTATGAAGCAATTCATGAACGTCAAGGAAAGAATAATAAAGAATTAACGGTTGAAAAAGGAGACGTCTTGCAGGTTTGTCATAAATTATAGTGATTTGTGAAATCTTAAAAGTTTTTCTTAATTTGAGATTAGTTCCAAGATATGGTTAAGCATTTATCAATCATGTAGGATTAGGAAGTAAAAATCCCTCAGGTTTACTCGAAAAGACTAAAACAAATTGCACCTTTTTCATGTACTGGTTATGTTATCCTAATCCATATAAGAATAAAATCTTTTACTATATTGCAAAAATAAAAAAATATCTTTGATAGCTTATCCCAAGATCTCTACTTTTTTATGTTTCAAAACATTGGATTTTAAAACTTTGTGAAATTTTTTAAACTTTTTTTTTTTACATGATTCAGGAAAATTTTAATCATTTCCACGTTTTGATTTAAATCTGGATTACTAGATTTCCCTAATCCCCTACAGTATCAACAAATTGGTGTTATATTTAAAATGACTATATTTATTGATACATTGAAGGTGTTAGATAGTAGTAGAAACTGGTGGAAATTGAAAAACTGTAAAGGAGAAATGGGCTATGCTCCATATACAATATTGAAAGAGTACCAAAGCCGTGATGATGACAGATTTGATATGGACAGAGTAAGTTTGTAGACCTTTTTATATAAACTTTTTGAATTTTCAAATTTCATTTTCTCATTTACATTATACAACTACATATATAGTAACATACCCCCTACACATTGACAAGTATAACCTCTGTGTCAGTAACATCAGAACACATAGTTTAAAACATAAAAAATAGAAAAAATAACATGGAGCTTTCTCTCAATATGCCTGCTTCCAATTATTTAACTCTCTTACTGAAATTTATGTCACAAAAGAACTTTTGTCATATTCCCAGTTTCAGCATCAAGAGTTAAAGTTCTTGATTCGTTTAAATGACGAGATATGCAAGAGAGATATGATTTTTGTCAGTTCTCGCTAGACAAGTTTCATGATATATACTTTTAAGGGTGAGAGGGTTAAAGCACTGGAATCATGTTTACACTGATCCACACATCCATCATAGTAATTATGGTGGTCTACAGCTGCAATATACATGTACAATTTATTTATTTATTTATTTATTTATTTATTTTATTTAGTGAGTTAGCTGGCATTGCTCTGATAATTTATATTTTTAAATATTTATTTATTTATTTATTTATTTTGTGAAAAGTTACATTTCTCTGATAATTTATATTTAAATTTTTTTTATTATTATTCAAATTATGTTTTTATTTTATTTTATTTATTTTGTGAGTTAGCAGCATTGCTCTGATAATTTATATTTTAAAATATTTATTTATATATTTATTTTATTTTGTGAGTTAGCAGCATTGCTCTGATAATTTATGCTTTAAAGAATATATTTATTGTCTCATTACAATTGATATTTATAATAGATTGATGTTAGATAAGAATACATCTCAGCCATCAACAAAGAATTGTATATCCATTACTATTACAAAGTGCATGGCTAGTGTCAACAGTTTGTAATCTTTGAGAATGGGAAAAATTTATGTTTTTATTGATGTGTTTAAAATGTGTCTGATAGGGCTATTCAGCATACCATGAAATTAATACTTATAATATTTTTTGTCTGACTTTTTATCGAAAACATTTGCATTTCAAATTTACGGAAAGAAAAAGGGAAATGTTAACTTTCCTGATACCATATCTAATGGGAATATTTGTTCTGTCTGCACTAACAGTATAGTGTATAACATTGTACACTCAGGAAACCCATTAGATCATTTAAATGAATGGAAATTTGTTGAATTTTATTATTATTATTATTATTATTATTATTATTATTGTTATTATTATTCTGTTGCCATATTTTGGAATCTCATACCAGTTCTAAGTCCTATGTCTTATATTTTTGAGATAGAGATTATTTTTTCTCACAAAAATTTAAAAAATTAATGTTTTATATTTGCGCATTGAAATTCTCGAACAGTCTAAAAAGTTGGAAATTCATTTGAGTTTTGAATTTGCATGTGTCTTAATATGATTGATTTAATCAGAAATTTGTGGTGATTGTGGATGACAGCTTTAGGCCACCAAAAAAATGTGATTATATGATCATATGACTTTAAACTTCCTAATTTTATTGATGAAAATGTTTTTGGGGGCAAATTGAAATGTTCATATATTTAAATGTCTGATAACCAAACATTATGGAAATAAACTTTGATTGACTTTAAAATGTCAAATCAAAAATAATTCCTTAAATCTATGGACAATATATCCTAAATAATTCTTCACTTAAATATTTGTTTTACACAAAAAGTGTTATGTGATGTTTGTCATGTTGACATGCTAAACAACAGTATTGTGATAAGTTAATTTTGTTTTGTTTTATTTTCATTTTGCATTTGTTATTTTATTTTAAGCTCACATGGTGACTTATGCCAAGTGAGCTCGACAGGTCCTAAAGGGGCCTTTTGTTATACCTTATTTGTATCATATACCTAAGTTATGAGTCTACCTTACTTCACTTTAGGGTACAAGATATAGACAACAATAGCTAGCTGGCAGTTAATTTTTACCATTCTATACCCTACAGAGTAAGCAATAAAAAAAAACAGAACTGTTAGCTGAATGCCTATTATTATTACTGTTATATAAATTAATGTCTACAGCTGAAACTGACCAAAGCTTAATACAGACGAAAGCTAAAATAAAACTGCTTTGTATTCAACTAAAATGAATTATAGCTTGTATATTTTTGCTGTTTATTTAGCTATCGCCATGACAACCTTTGTACACTATCATATTCATGATTGGCACACAGATAGTTTATTTCTAACACTGGAGAAATCTTGCCATATAGAATTAAACTCACCTTGTTATTCATTCATAACCATTTTAATCAGTTTAAATATGCATGTTTTTGGGGGTAGGGAGGGGTTTGATTGAAAATTTTTAAAATTTGAGTTAATAAAAGCACAGCAGGAACCACACCTTGTGTATATTTTAGTATATAGAGATCAATCTCTTTGCTTATTTTAGATTTGTTTTACAAACCTGTGTCAGTCTTAATATTATCATTAATTATTTTTGTTCATCTTCACCTGAACAATTGTTTGGTTAATATTTTTATGCAAATTATACAAATATTTTTTAAGTGGCAATTAAAATTAAGAAAAAAAAATCCTTTTTATACCCCCACCCATTCAGTTATATGTAAAATTTTTGAAAATTATAGTTTACAGAAATGTAAAATGTTTTCAACACATTTGGTTTTTTTCAGTCAAATATTTACAAATGGAGGCTTTTCATGTTAAAATCGAGGACTGAATGTCATACAAATGTGAAAACAGTTATAATAACAATAATCCATATTTAGATATCATTTCAACTTGCTGTTGTAATAAAGTATAAAATTGTGATTCACAGTACTACATTGGGACTTTGCCATTGGTAAATTTTAGGATAGTATAAACTACTTTGTTTTGGTTTACTAATTTTGTCTTAAAATTAAAAACCCTAAATTTTCTATGTGTATTGTAGATTAATGTATGTAATTTCTTCCAATCACTTTGAATAAACTTGCTCATACAAATTAATTTCTTTGTAACTTTGCGACATAGGAGATTTAAAGATGTAAAGTCCCAGCATAAGGATTATATTACCTCTCCCTGCCTAAGTTTGAATCTGACTTGGGCAGATCATGGGCTTAGAAAATTTGTCAGTTCACGTTGCAAAGGCTGGATATTCAGGTTATCTTCGCTGTCTTCATCTGACTGCCTCAGTATTGGTGAAAAAATCTTGATTTGGACAAAAAAGACCATAACTCACTCCATTCTAGTGATGATTTATCAATAAACTACTTTTAATACTGCTGATTTTTGTCCTGTCTGCCAGAAAAATGCCAGACATAACAGTTTGTTGCCATTTTGAAACAGTGTGAAGTTTTTGTTAAAGCACTTACCTGGTGGGATTAGTGACTTCTAGATCTCCTTTCTATGAATGCTTGAATTTCATTTAATTAATTTTGTAAAGTATTTTAATATGTTGTTTAAAAATAAATTTAATATCTTCTAGTACTTGTTACCCAGAACCCTACAAGTGGCGCCAAATTGATTGTTAACAACGAGGGCGTATAAAAGTATGTCACCCGTCGTCTAGCATGTTAGGATTTGTGATAAATATATCTTATTATGTATATATATATAATATAATGATAAAAGTTTCTGCAGTTTTGGAGTCTTCTTATGGATTTGAATATTTATTTATTTCACTCTGTATTTTTTCTATAACTTGTAGATTTCTTTTTCTGGTGTTGACATTATATATGTACAGTAGATGTGATATAAAGATGTAGATTTACTTTATCTTTGTCATGGATTATTGGGAAAACACTAATAATAAAAAAAAATGTTCAATCTATCTCATGTTCTTTATTGAGATACATGTATATCTGTTTGACTAAAACATTTAGGGCTACTTCTCTAGAATGTCCTGGCCTTTTTTTTTTTTTTTTTTTTTTTTTTTTTAGAGCCGTAGATTTTTCACACAGTATAAGCATCTTTTTTTTTGAGCTGTAGATTTTTCACACAGTATAAGCATCATTCTAACATTAACGTAGTCATTTATTGACAATTTGTCTATCCAAATAAGGACAGAGCCTCATTTAAAACCAATAATATTGATGTAGTTATTTATCGATATTTTATCTATCATAAATAAAATCATACCCATACTTTAATGTTCACCAGGGCAATACTTAACATAATTCTACATATGTCAGGCCTGTAGCTCATATTGTCCTGTGTCAGTAATGTTTGTCTTGTTTTAATATGGCAGTCAGTTTAGATAATACATGTACACATGACATGGGTCTGGCTTAGAAAAAAATCCTAGGAAATCAGTGGCATAGAGGAACTAAATTGTCAACTGACTATAAAATTTAATTGAGTTGTTCTTTTTTGGATAATTAATACTGGAAAACCTTTATTAGAGTAGTTTCATTCCATGAATAAAACCACTGTCACATGTTGATGAGTATCATCATGCAATGTATAACCATTCATTCTAAAAATCATTTAAAATTTAATTGGCATAGATTTGATTTTATTCACAGAAGTAGACAGGTGATACATTTTACTGGTAAGAAAAATGTCAGCTTCAGGGATTAAAATGGAAGCTTTTTGGTTTTGTTTGTAGGAATACACAATTTGAGGGGTTTTTAGATATCAATATTTGCTTTTATTGCTATTTTTGCTGTTCGTATATTGTTGCCCAGCCACTGATAAGATATAATAAATGTTTGATGTTTGAAGATATAAGACAGCAAAAGTTCTCAAAAAACTTGACAGAAGGATAAACAGTATTGGTTATAACATGGGTCAGCTTAACACATTCTAAATATTTTAGACATAAAATTTTTAAAAAACTCTGATTATTGACCATGACTTGTGTTTTAACTTGTTTGTATATTGGGCTGTCATTTTCCTGTTAACTACCAAGTTCAAGTTCAAGTTCTTTATTTCTCACATTGTAAATTTACAACATAGAGAATATATCATAGCATTTAATATAAATAACATAATAATACCTGTGTAGTTAGTGTACTACAGGTATTTAACCAATAAAATAATTTTGCAGACATAAAGATGTCAATTAGCAGCAAGAACAAAACTTATTATCTACCGGTATTAGATAAAAATAATTTCCAAAGCATAAAAAATTCCATAGAAATATACAAATATCATAGTAAAATAAGCTTTTGTAAAGTGCACAGTTTATAGTTGTCATTGTATTCAACTTAGTTGTCTAGGAAAATGATTTCTGGAAACTGAAAAATGTTAAAATCTAAGTCATGATCCTGATTGAGTGGCCAGCCAGGTTACCATTAATACAAAATCTGTATCACTTTATTAACATCACACCTTGATTTATATATAGTACACGGTTTTAGGGTACAAACTAACCTTAATGTTGGTGGGTATTGACTAACAAAATTAATGCATGGTTTTGTAAACAGGAATTCAAAAAAAAAATAATAATAACTTTTGAAAAATATTAATTCTGAATTAAATATTGGTAATTTATTAACATTTCAATCAATTTTAAATTCAATTTTGGTTTGTAATTAAAATTTTTACTGAAAAATGAGGAAAAGGTATTTTGTTAATTCTGTTTTAGAATCACCCAAACAACTAATCTGTTAGGCCTCATCACATTACTTACTTTTGAAATAATTTGATTTGGTATGTGGTGCAATGGAATTTAAATTAATATTCATTTGAATTTAATAAGATTAATTAATTATTTTTTAATTGGTTGGCGTTTGGAGAGCATTATTAAGATAAGATGAAACAGGTTGTGAGCTAATCAAAATTAAAATTTTCCAACCTGAGTATTAAATACACATGTACAAGTTTGTAATATTGTTGATATATTTAAAGCAGTTGGTAATATTTAGGATTTTACCATTTTTTTCCCCTGCTATTGTTTTTATAATAACTTAATGTATATTCATTGTTATTTTCAGAATGATCATCGTGGTGTTCGAAATAGTGGTGATTACAATAGCTACATACCTGATCATCATCACCAAGGCAACGTACCAGCCCCACCTCCTGTCCCACCAGGGGGTATTAAATCGGGGAAAAAAGGTGACTTCAGATATTTTTAACTCCTTACCAGTAATCCTTCATATCATATTCTTCAAATATTACTGCTGTGTTATATATTATTGTATTATGATCAAATATATGTTTATTACAGTTAATGGAAAAAAATATGAGAACTTTAATTTGTATTTGATGTAATAGACTTGTTTTTCTTTGTGAAAATGTTGTACGAGTATATGGGTGAGTGAGAGTTATTGTTGAAAAATTTGGAAACTTACATTTGTGATTGTTATCATAAAGTATAAAACACTATACCTTCAAGCATTTTGGTGATTATGAATGTTTTGTTTAAAAAGGGGGGGGGGGGATCATTGAAGATACCATAATAATTTGTGAGACTTAAATATGTATTTTTTATAGATCATATACTTCTCCTTCTTAAATACAACTTTTAAAATAATTGATATTTTAACCAGAGTGCATCAGAAGTAATAAATCTATCCTGACAAATTGTTCGCATGTTTATAAATTATAAAGGCCATGTGGCTTTTGCATTTCATCTAAATGTATGCCGTGAGGTATTCCATAAACCTTATGATACCAGCTAATGTGTATTCTTCCCAGAATAATGTTTTTAGGGAAATCGTCATTAAGATTTCAAATTCAATAGAAAAAATACTTTTGCACAAACATTCAAGTACCCAGTGGCTTATTTGAGAAACTCATGAAGTTTAAATGAATAAGATTTTTCTACCAAGGAAATTATTGAAGTTTGATTTAGAGATTTTACAATTAATTGTATATTAATTTTGCTGTAAAAATCCTTGAAATAAGGAAACATCCATGTGTTGAAAAAGGACAATATTAAAGGGTCTGTCTGTTTTTCAACATACCTGAAAAAGAAAATATGGATGTGGTGCATTTATGAAAGGGAGAAAGTCAAAATGGGGTTTTTCATTCCAATAGAAAAATGTGAAAAATGAAAGTAGATAGTTGTGTAAATGAATGTATAAATAAAACAAAGTTTGTGAAGAAATGTGTTAATTGTGTAACGAAAACCCGATATTATAGCATATGTGATATATATAATTATGTATATAAATATATATTAGTATATTTAAATATATAATTTTGTTAATGATTGAAATCAAAATGTTAAACTATATAGATACACATATAAGAATAGTTAACATGGTTATACTTTTGAATCATACCAATTTTTTGTTTATTTAAAAACATTTTACATGTATACAAATAACCAGGTAACCTTTTTTTTTTTTTTTTTTTTTTTTTAAAAAAAAAAACTATTTTATTTACTGCTGTTATAATCTTTTTCCCAATTTATAAGTATTTTTATTTCTTATTTCATGAAAGAAAAAAGTGCTGAAAAGTTAAAATAGGTTTTTGTTGATAGCATTTATGAAAAATTTAAATATTTACTTAAATCTGAATAGTTAATTTAAATTGGCATTTGTTTACAATTTTTGCCAGTACAAATCTAATTTGATGGGAAGAAAAATGATAAAAAAAATTAAGTGCAATGATTGTATATTTTTGTGCAAATCTCTATGCTACTGCATTTATGTTTGTGAGTTTTTTTGTACCTGTATAATAGTTAAAAAAAAAAAAAAAAAACTTTGAGCAGTGTGGAATATCTATTTTTAACTGTGTTGAAAGTTTTTTAAATTTTTTTTAATTCAAAATTTTAAGGATGAAAATTAAATTAAATAACAAAAAAATTAGATGTTAAAGTTAAAAAATTTGTTTGAAATATTTACTTTGTGTTCAGATATATATTATCTTTTTTTAAAGTGTATGCTTATATAGGAAGTGATATAATTATTCAGTTTCATATCCAAACCCATCTATGTATAATATAATAAATATCAAACTTATTTGAATATATAAATCATATGTGATGATAAATTAACGTTATCATCTGATCATGGATTTGTTAGAATATTACTGTTTTTAAGGGTAAGACATTTACTTATTAGGGATAAAGGAGGTAGATATGTAAAAAAAAAAAAATATCAATCAGAACACGGTTACCATAGTTACAGTATATAGTAACAAGAGTCATATCTCCAAATTTCCATACAAAATTCCATTTCTCTATCATTTTTCAGTGTATATTCATTCATCTTCATGCAAGTAGAATGCTTTAAATGTCTTAAGATATCACAGCCACCTACCTTACTTATTTGTTTAGTTATTCAAACAAAATTTTTTTTCTCTGAAATGTGTCGAAATAAAGTTGTCCCTGATTTTTAAATGAAAACCTTTTTTGAGATGTTGAAAATTATTTTTTTATCTTATATTTCACCATAGTTTTTTTTACAAGTGATAAGTGTTATGATTTGATAAATGATCACTATTTTTGTGTAAATACTATCCAAAGAAAGTTAGTTCTGCAGCAATTTGTTGTTAAAGACTTCCATGTGAAATAACAGTCCATTCCAAACCTAGAATTTTCATAAATAGCTTTAGTGTTTTTGTTCAATCATTACCTTACATTGCTTGGATATAAAACCAGATATACATGTATGTAGACTTATGAATTCACTAATCAACTTCATAATATTTTTACATGTAAAAGTTATATATCTTTTTTTTTTTTTAATTTAAATATTATCATCATCATTTAATCATCATTACCAAAGTGAAGGAAAAATTTCTATCACAAGCACATGCTTTGTTTATATACATATGTTAATACATAGTACATACATACACATGTGTGTGTAGTTACACAATTTTTATACACAACACACTACATATATAATTGTTAGGTTTGTAAAACATTTATATCAAAATACCTCTTGATTTCATAGTAAGTCGTTATTAGATTTATATGCAATTTTTATACTGGTGAAAGTTCATGTACATACACACACACATATATATATAACTGTTTTGTATATTTTTATTATTCTGTTGTAAAGTTAACAGATGTTTAAAACATTGCCTGGAACATTTTTTCAATGTATATTAAAAGCTGGTGATGTATAGATATAGATTTACTCCTCAGATACAGTAACTCTGTATGAAGAATTTATAACCCACCTTATACAAATGATAAAATTTAAAAGCAAAAATCTCAAAACAAAACAAAATTTTAATTCATAATATTTTTTTCACATCAGCCATTTACAAAACCTCACCTTATTTTTCAAACATTTTTTTGAGCTTTATATTATTGTATCACCTTTTTTCTGACAGAAGGTGAACTATTGGTTTGAAAGTTAGATGTATATTTATAATGATGGTTGCTTTTGGCAACATTATGGATGCAAATGTTTTTTGTTTTTTTTTTAAATTTTCATTTTTACCAAAATAATGAATGAAATAATCTTTTTTGATTTGGCTTAAGTTTACAATTAAAAAAAAATTATTTAATTAAAATGCTAAAAAAAAATCTACAAAATGAATGAAAAGGTTGATTCTATTTTATTTTTTTTAAAAATTGTTTATTGCTGTAAAATCACTGCTGGCTGCTGGTCCTAGTCAAATTGAGTTTTAATGTTTATGTTACCTACAAACAGTTATACTGTAGATAGGAAGCTGAAATCAAGGAATGCTGGGTAAAAATGGTGGCAAAAGATATTATTTGTAGGTGTATGAAATTGAAACTGTTTGTTGAATTAACTTTTGTTCTCTGTAATTTCACGTAAAGGTAAGGAGTAGTATATGAATGCAGTGAAATTTTAAAAACGCAAAGTGAATCTGATATTGACTAGCAAGAATTAGGATGATCAAGGAATTCTAAAGACGTACAAAGGGAAAGTCGGGAGTTGTCATTGTTTTGAGAAAACAAAACTTATGTTATCAAAGTTTTATTCTATGGGATTCAGATAAACAAAAATGTCCATGTCAGACTTTCCTTTCTATTGGTTATATATAATGATCTATATTTTTCGTAAAAATTTTCTTAATGCTTGAATTATTGAGCAAAAATTCCCCTGAATCAGTCTAAAATACAAGTAGTTCAACACAATTTTGATGGGACATCTCAAGATTTTTAAGATGCATAAGTTCGATATATTGTCTTTTAAATTTAACAAAATCAAATTAGAGTTTTTTTAGTGTACAAGATGTTCTTCAAACTAGTTTTATAACATTTCTATCATGTTTACTCTGATTGGTCCATCCTTACTTGTGTTTTTGTTCGTAGATTGCACCTCTATTTCTTAATCACATTTCCTTGATCTATTTATCTGTTTGCAAAATTCTTTTAGTTTGCACCAATCACAAAAAAGTCTGGGAAATATTTTAAGGAAACTATTCCAGAATTCAGAATGTTAAATTGAAGAAGATTAAAAATTTTCTAGATCCTGTTGAATGAATGTGCATATTGTTAATTAACATGCATTTACTATCTAGCATTTATTTAAAATTATACATGTATTTTGCAACTTCATAACATCATGCATTTAATATTTTTAGGCATAGCTTTTGATAGTTTTGGAATTGGGCAGCAATTTTGATACAACTTTTTATTTGTGTAAAGCTTTACCTTGATTTTAGAAAATGCTTTAAATTGAATATACATTAACTGATAGCTGATGGGAATATAGTGTAGATTATGACTTATATTAACAACTGAATCTGAATGTATCTAATACCGTAGCAGCAAGCTTTGCCGTATGTGTATAGCCCCATATATAATGTATGATTTTAAGCCTTCTAAACTGTTCTGATTATTGTTGACATAGTAATTGTGACATATGCAATGAATATAATTGACATTCAATTTGTTGACTTGTCATGTCACAGTGACCTTGCCAACTGCAAACATTTATCAAAATGGCAAATTGACATAATCACAAACAGGAATACTTATTGTCTTTAATATTGAAAGACAGATTTAGTAATTCTGTCAAGTAGATCGCGTCAACAGGTTAAGTATTTGTGCTAACAAGGGGATTTTACTTCATGAAAAGGAAGCGAAACAGTAAATATGTCAACTGGTTTAGATAATTTTGTCCCTTTAGATAATTTTGTCCGTTAACATGCAACGACAAAAGTTCACTGATGTATGTAAGTCTGTAACACAGTTATAGTATTTAACAAACCACTGCTATCACTTTACTTATCAATACTTGTATTGTGTGTTTATAATTCATGTTAGAGATTGAGATTGGGGTAACACTTTCACTAAAATCTTAGCATTGGATTGAATTAAAATAATTAACAAAATTAACATGATAGATTATATATACACCCATTTACAGCATATAGAGATAGAATTGTAGATTTAACACTAGAACCTATCTGTGTAGCTTTTATATACTAATACACCCTAACACTTACGTTTTTTATGTCATAGATGTAATAGTTGCATAAATCCTTTTTATCCTACTCTTTCCTATTCTCTCTAAATTAAAATGTATACTTCTGCAGCAGTACGTGTAAAAAGTCACCTTAACATTAACTTTTATGCATCTCTCTCTCTCTCTCTCTCTCTCTCTCTCTGTCTCTCTCTCTCTCTCTCTCTCTGTGTGTGTGTGTGTGTGTGTTTATACTGTGTGTTAATAATGTTCTTCTGGAATTTTATGAAAGTTATATTTGAAGTCAAAACAAAAATTGGTTTTTTTTTTTTTTTTTTTTTTTTTTTTTTTTTTTTTTTGAGAAAAATGACTTGTTTGTCACTATCTTTCTTCCTTGTTAGTCTGTGTATCTCTTTATTGTTCTTCCTGTCTATGTCAATTTGCTGTTTTAAAATAAGCATTTTCAAACTTTTTTTTGAAAAATTTCAATAGAATTTAAAACTTTCATCATTTAGGTTATTCTAAAATATGTAATGGTAATTACTTCATAAAGGCAATTTTAAAAAAGAAAGAAAAATTATGGAGAATTAAAATGTTTTCAGTTTAATGCTTATTTTATATGCAAAGAAAAAAATCTTCATCTTAAAAAAAATACAAAAGTAAATCAAACACAATGGGTAATATCAGAACATTTACTTTTTACAGTTTTAAATCTGGTTTTTTTTTTAACTAAAAAAATGAAATGTTTTTGAAAATTTTTATGTGTAACTAAGAAAAACTAATGACAATGTAATATTCTAAGCAATTACATATAAAGTTTCTGGTATATAAATAAACATTACGATATTATCAAAATTATAATCTTTTATTAGGTAACAATCCAGTTTGATGACACCAAACACCATTTGACATTTTCAGCCGAATATTAAGCAAATCATATGCTTATGTTGTTATGCTCTCTCTTGTTTCTATACTATATAACTGATTGTGTATACATTGCATGATAATTGCAACATGAAATCCAGCATTAAAACTTTAATTTAAATTGAGTAATGTTGATATTGGTTTTAGCTCACCTGGTCAAGAGGTCATTTGAGCATGTTATGTAATATGCATGATTATTCATAATATATATTTTGCTAGATCATATTATGTAGACTTTTCACCTACTGCAACAAAAAGTTGCTATCCTTTCGCTCGTCATTTTTACCCAGCATTCCTTGTGATGACGTTCTTGCTTCCCATCTTTCTGCTGTAAATGGTTGTTTTCATGAGATTGAACAAAGATTTTTTTATATATAAAATATATATTATATAAATTGTTAAAAGTAATATGATTGGTTAAAATTTAATGATGTATATTTATTTCACACATACAGAAACGTGTGTAATCTCTAACATGAAATAAACATTAAGATAAAATCATTATTGTTTATTATTTTTTGTACATTAGTGGGACACATTAGACCAGTACAATATTTGGATCTTAATGTTTGTGGGATATTTGTCTGCCAACAAACATGTGCTTTTCTTTTTAAACAATTTCATCCTGATGTATTTTGATGCTGTAAACAGGATTTTTTTCTATTATTTTACCAGAGTAAAAAGCTGCAGAAAGATAATAATCATAAATGCATGTATTTTATCAAAATTTCTCTAGATTTTTCAAAAGTTAAAGCATGCAAATAAATGTAAACCTTGTTTATTTATTTGTAAAATATGACTTACATATAAAGTTTCCTATTTACAATACGTGGTACTCTTGTATTCCGAAAAAAGGGCTACAAGCGTTACAACCTTCCTATGCAGAAAGTTGTTTTATAGAAAGAAAAAATAAGATCCAAATACTGTTTAGGTCTAATATTTCTCATTATATAGTTCATATTGTAAAATTGGAAGTGTTAGTGGGAATAAATATCTGCAGTTGGTGGTGACCCAAACATTAAATATCCTTGGAAAATACACAAGAATTTTGGATAAAAAATAAGAGGGATGCAGTATGACAGAAAAACAAGTTTTTCCCCCCAAAATATTCCCAGTTGAAATATATAGATCATTAATGATCAGATCTTAAAGTAAATAGCTAGTCTGTTTTCTACAAGATTGCTTGTAGATGTTCCGTATACTGTTATTATTTGTCTTTAACAGCCAAAATTGATGGTATGATGTTAAACACATAGATTTTGGGTGTTCAAGTGGCACAAAGGTTAGCGCTTCCGCCTATCACCAATGCGACCGGGGTTCGATTCCCAGCGTCGTATGTGATAAGGTTTGAGGTCACCTGCTTGAGCACGTGGGTTTTTCTCCGGGTTATCCGGTTTTCCTCCCACAATAAGACCTCACGCGCGCTACAATTTGGGCCAACGAGCTGGATTAATATAAGTTGCACAACTTGTTTCTAAATCGTTGTAAAAGAAATAAAGTTTAAATAAATAGATTTAGAAAGCCACCAGCCTTGCAACAAAAATGCTACAAACCCTAGTATTTCTCAAACTTAATTCAGAGATTTATGGATTACATCACTTCTTAATGCCTAGGTTCACTCTGTGTTCTTAAACCACAAGAACTCAGAACACCCCAATATAAAAAAGTAATGGTCGCTCTATTCAGATCAAAGTAGATTTCACAGTGTGATATTTACTGGAAGTAGATATGTTTGTTTGGTAATAGTATTTGTTCAGGGCAATCAGATGATAACTCATATTATCTGCTTTGATATATGTACCACCAGTTCATGATTCTCGGTTTGTTGGCATTATAGGGAAGTGAAGTGCCTTCTTCAGTGACAAAACATGTCATTCTGATTCACTCTTACTGCAAAACAATGACAGGAGATCAGGACAATCAGATGATAACTCAAAATAGCTGCCTTGACATTTGTACCACCAGTTCATGGCCCTCTGGGGCCTCGGTGGCCGAGTGGTCTAAAGCTCATGCTTAAGGATCACAGTGCCTCTCACCACCTGGGTTGGAATCCCACTCGGGACAGATCCTAGTGTGTGAATGTTTGTCAGTTCAGTTGCCGAAGGTCGGTGGTTCTCTCTGGGCACTCCTGTTTCTTCCACCATCTCAGAACTGACTGCTTAGAAATAAGTGAAAGAATCTTGACTGGGGCATAAAACTCCATCACTCTACTCCACTCCACTCCACTCATGGCCCTCAGCTTGTTAAATTGACATTATTTGGAAGTGAAGGGCTTTCTTCAGTGACAAAACATGTCATTCTGATTCACTCTTATTGCAAATCAATGACAAGAAATTAGGGCATTAAGATAACTCAAAAAAACTGCTTTGACATTTGTACCAACAGTTCTTGACCTTCAGTTTGTTAAATAGGCATTAATGTTATGTGATGTGCTTTCTTCAGTGACACATGTCATTCTGACAAACTCTTACTGAAAAACAATGGCTGTGGAATGTTCAGTAAAATACAGAGATATATGCTTCTTCCTGTTCTGTAAATTAATACCTTGCATAAATAGAGTAAGGATAAGAAAGTGGACTCACAATATAAAGTTTATTTAAACTTTAAATTTATGGAAACTTGAAAATCTCTAACTCCTTTTCATTCAAGATTGCATTAGCCTCGTCATAAAGTTTATTTTAGTTGACTTTCAGTATTTTAGTCAAAGATGACCAATATTGCTATGCTTGATGATCATTCAAGGTGACATTTGCCATGTATGGTCAATGATTGCAAATATAAATGAACTTGATGGTCATTGAAGATGACATTAGGTATGTTTAGTTTAAGATGGTCAATATTGCTATGCTTGATGATCATTCAAGATGACATCAGGTAGGTTTAGTTACAGATAGTCAATATTGCTGTGCTTGATGATCATTTAAGGTCACATCAGCCATGTATGGTCAGAAGTTGCAAATATAAATGAACTTGATCATTCAAGATGACATTAGGTATGTATAGTTTAAAGAAGGCCATTATTGCTGTGCTTCTTGGTAGTTCGAGTTGACAGTTGGCATGTACAGTTAAAGAATAGAACTTGATGTTTATTTCAAAAAGTGACAGTTGGCTAGTAAGATTTAAGATGACAAATCTAGCTAGATGGTCACTAAAAGGCAACATTATTCATGTACAGTCAATGATGGCAAATATTACTGAGCTTGATGGTCATTCACCATCTCATAAGCCTAAGGTCTGAGGCTTTAAGGTCTAGTTCCTTGGCAAACTTGTAATTGGACATTTAAATTCACATAAAAGAAAATTTTTAACATTGATGGTTTCTACCAATGAATCACTTAGTAGATTAGGCTCAATGGACTGATGTTTGAGGTTTGATAATGGTCAAAAAATTGCTGATGCAAGGTAAAGCAACACACAAACAATCAAAGTACACTGTAAATGAATTTTAATATTTTAATATATTACATCTGGTTATAATTAGGATCTGAGAATTGATTGGTTTTGTCTGTCATTCAGGTTCACAGTTGTTTTAGGTAAACATTAAAGCTGCATTAAGTTTTTACAATTTTCTGAATTTTTTTTGATTTTCTAAAAATATATTTTTTTAAAAAATAGATATCTTCTAACCACGATTAGTGACATTCATTTTCTAAAATTTCATTTCTTTTAGCTGTAAATAAACGAAATCCTCTGACCGGTTGGTCAGTGTTTTACAATGGTAATTATGAGCTTGGAGCATGCACACGGATGTACGGAAAAACCCTAGAATCGAAGGTGAAACATGACAGATTGCATTTATTGTCCTTCAATAATGTCCAGATGTATTTGAAATGGTGTTATGTATCCCTTACTAAGTCACAAATTACAAATTCAAGGAAGTTCTGTGTTTAATTTATCGTATTTCACCGTTTTGAAAGTTGTGTTTAAATGACCTGGGTTTTGATGACGTAACATGTTCTAATATTAGATCCCAAATGCTGCATCTCGCTGGGTAAATACTGTAATTTCAATATTTATTAGATCTTTTATCATTGAACCAAATGTAAAATTGTTCATAAGGAACATCATTAGATTAGCACCGTTTTAATTTTTTCTTTGGAAAACTTAATGCAGCTTTAAATTGTTCCTTGGTAATGGACCTAAATGTTAACAGTGCCACTCACTGCCTTTGAATTCTTTCTCTAACAGATCCTAGTGTGATAAAATTTGCCAGTTTGCCAAAAGTAGATGATTTTTCCAAGAACTCTGTTTTTTCCACAGTCCTAGCTCTTGATTTAAAATTATCTTAAATGGAGTTTAATACAACATTACATCCACCAACCTACCCTTGTTTGTTGACATGAACATAGAAGCTTGTAATTGCCTAGATATTTAGCTACATTTCATCTAGGTCTACCAAAATCAAATTTGACACACATAAAGTCACATGGTTTTCAGTATGTACTACATATTACTCAGGCTTACTACAACTGAATAGAGTGTACTAAGATAATTAAGTGCATGTAAATGTGGTATGTTGTCATGTGGCATTGGCATTACAACATAATTATTAGTTTTTGAGTTTTGGCTTTTATTATCAAACTTATATTACAAAGGGTTAGAAAGTAGCTCCTAACACCACAATGAACCAAATTTTGATAATTGCAAAATACTTGTATATCTGTTTATTAAAATACTGAACATAACACAAATACAGTGAAATGTTAACATTGGGTTTTTTGGTGCAATATCATTAATTACATTACAATTAGCTTTTGGCTTTGCCATTAATGTCACCAACTTGGTTTTACAAATGTATCTTATCTTGATGATCTAATTGCTCAAACCCCCCGATGGCTCAAGCATTTAGATGAAGTCCCTTGAACTTTGAGTTTTATTTATTTATTTATATATTTATTTATTTATTTTGAAAAATTTGCAACAAATATTTTATAACTGGTGGTAATTTTGGTGACAAAATATGGTGTTAATCAATATGAAGAAACACAATTGGAATATTTGGATCTAGGTTTTACAAACTGATAACAATTTTTAGTTTATTGTGATATTGGTGGTGGCAAAATTTTCTGTGTACAGAGAAGATTGTATTACCAATAATGACTTTTAATTGTCATTTGGATACCACTGTGGTAGCTCAGTATGTAGAGTGCCTGCTCTTCAAATGTTGGAGTTTAGGGTTTATATCCCATTGTAGACTGACCAAGACTTGAAAATTGGTAATGACTGTTCTTTTGCTAAGCACTTGGCGTTTAGTAATGAAAGTACAGGGTCCTTAAGAGAGAACCTTAAAAACCAATGCCCTGTTTCACGACGGGTGTGGCACACTAAAGAACCTTCCCTGCACATTGCCCTTAGCACACTTAATAGGTAAAAATTTCTGCCACTTCACCTATAGCTGGTGACATCTTGATATAAGTGAAATATTCTTGACTTGGATGTTTAACATCATTTCTCAACTCATCTCAACTCAAATAAGACAGAATTACAGTTAATTTATGAAACAATATTTATGGTTTTTGTAGCTCATTTAAGCAAATGTAGTTCTATTAAGATAAGTTTAGCATGCACTTACAAATAACAGCCCCCCACCACTGCTTAGGTTTCAATCCCACTCAGGGCAGATCCTAGGGTGAGAATATTTGTCAGTTTGCTTTCAAAAGGTTGGTGTTAGCTTTCCAAAGGTTGGTGTTTGCTTACCAAATGTTGGTGTTTGCTTTCCAAAGGTTGGTGTTTGCTTTCCAAAGGTTGGTGTTTGCCTTCTAAAGGTTGGTGTTTGCTTTCCAAAGGTTGGTGTTTGCTTTCCAAAGGTTGGTGTTTGCTTACCAACGTTGGTGTTTGCTTTTCAAATGTTGGTGTTTGCTTTCCGAAGGTTGGTGTTTGCTTTCCAAAGGTTGGTGTTTGCCTTCTAAAGGTTTGTGTTTGCTTTCCAAAGGTTGGTGTTTGCCTTCTAAAGGTTGGTGTTTGCTTTCAAAAGGTTGGTGTTTGCTTTCCAAATGTTGGTGTTTGCTTTCCAAAGGTTGGTGTTTGCTTTCCAAAGGTTGGTGGTTTTCTCCATGTGCTCTGGTTTCCTCCACAATCCTAGAACTGACTTTCTAGATAAAAGTAAAAAATAAACTTGAATGGGACTTGTTATGATGCTGCACTGAACACATTGTTTAGGTACCATAGGTTTCACTGTAATTTGTTAAAATTTTTAAATCTCATAGATTGAAAATACAAAATAGTTCAAGATCAATATGTAATTGTTTGAGAATATCTTCCTTAAACTCTCTCCTTGAAAATGATGCCTATTTGTAGAGAACAATTAATTCTGAGCTCCTTTGAAATTGTTCTTTTTTCATGTTTAAATATTAATGTAAGGGACCCCTATCAAAAATAGACAATTTTCAGTTCTATGGCAGCTTGATTTCTATGCTTTTCAGGCTTAGCTTTGGCACTGGTAAAGTAAAAGCCAAAAAATTAGCTGTAAAATTTGGGGCCAATTTATATGAAACAGTTCCATTGAACCTTAGAAATTCGAAGTTCATAATAAAATTGATGAAAAGTTTGGAACAAAAATAGAAGTCAAAATAAATATTCTGGAGCCAGAAATGATAAAAATTAACTATCGGCTAAATTGACAAATGGTAGAGCAGCAACCCTTGCTTTGTATGGTATTATTGTATATCAGTACAATATGTCAAAACTGAAATTGAGGCACACAAAATCCTGAATTTTCTTTCATTAGGAAAAATTGTTAATCTTGTTTGGTAATTTAATCTTAAGTTTGTAACTTGAAAACTTATAATCCTAACAGAGTTTAAAGTCTCAAAGGTTTTTTGTTTTGAGTTGAATTGAGTAATGGTGTTAAAGCCACCGCCAAGATTCTTTCAGTTTTGTAGAGGTGGTCAAGACTGAAAAGGTGGAGGAAATGATTACCCAGACAATCACCAACATTGGCAAGCAAACTGACAAACTTTCTCACACTAGGATCTGCTTGAGTAGGAATCAAACCTATGCAGAGAGGCACTGTAAACTGTAACCATGTGCTTTAGACCACTCGGCCACCATTTTTAACCAGCCGCTCCCACTCACCCACCCCACAACCACCACCACAATTGATTGAGATATTTGATATATTCATTTAACATGAGTTTATGGATTTGTAATTTTGTAGATGATGTGTTTGAAGATCGGAAATATTATGATAGATATGATCAAGATTACAGGAATGGAAGGAGAGAAGAAAGAAATGAAAGTCAGAGAAAAAATTCTGGATCATCTGGTGATTATTTAAGAAGGGATGATTTTCAACATTGTAAAGAGAGATTTGAGTCTTCACCCCCTAGTCCTCATGATAATAGCTTTGACAAATGGAGTGACAGAAGTAATCGTAGTGCAGATAGAGATGATAGGCATGCAGATATAAGAGAAAGAAGAGAGGAGCCCCGTCATAAAAACCCAGTACCACCCCCACCACCAGCAATCAAGACTACACAAAACAGAAAACCTCAGCCAGAAAGAAGTTCATGTATGTACTGTTCGTTTTTCAAGTTCTTTTATACACAGTCATAGTATGTATTTGTTATGACAAAAACATAGACAACAAATCATCATCATCATCTTTTGATTAACGTGCAAGTTCATAAGCATTGTCTTAACTAGAATGCACCCTTCCGGATAACTGGCTAGTTATAGGCATGGCAGATTTTACCCCATGTCTCCATTTCTCTCCAGGATTATGGGGGACTGAATTTGAAAGCTTCCACTGTTTACAATATCTCTCTGTTAGCTCTTTCCAAGACATCTTTGGACAGCCAACTCCTTGCTTTCCAGCAACTTGTAAATAATATACAAACTTGATTGCACCACTGGATCTTTGTACATGTCTAAACAAATGGCAACTTCTTTCTCCTAATATGAAGACAAGATTTTCGAGGCCAAGTCTCCCCAGGAACTCCTTTGACTGTACAGTAGCCATGTCTTTTGATTTTATGCCACAGATCAAATGATCAGAGATCATGTGTGTAACTGAATGAACTAGTTTTCATAGTTTTTACTTTGCTTTTGAGATTGTAATTTAGACATGGACCAGAATGTTTATGTTTGAATTAAAGGTTAAATTTTTTAACCGAGAAATCTCCATTTGATTATATTTAAACACTTTATTGTTTTTAGCTCTCGAACAAACCTGCCAAAGAGAACAAGTATTAACCCATTATGAGTATCAGCACCTGCATCAAGTGTATAACTTTTTTGATATACAAAATGTATTAAGTTTTTAGCTCACCTGAGCCGAAGGCTCAAGTGAGCTTTTCTGATCAAAATTTGTCTGTCGTCATCGTCAGTGGCGTTGTCGGCGTCCGCGTCCGCGGCGTAAACTTTTACATTTTCAACTTCTTTTCTAAAACTATGAGGTAGATTTCAATGAAACTTGGTCAGATGCATATATGGGCCAGTGCAATTCAGATTTGTTCGTGACGTTGTCATGGCTCCCAAAACTAGGTCAAGGTGACCCATGGTTCCAAAAAACTTTAAAAATCTTCTTCTCCGAAAGCAATGATGGGAGAAAAAATCTGATGTGATATTTGGCTTCTCTAGGGTCTTAAGCTTGTAAATTGTTCGTTTCGTGAAATTTGGTAAAAAATTAGGTTATGCGTTTTTGTGTTTAATTTTGAAAATTTTGTAAAATGGCTTCAAATTATTATAACTTGACTATATGAATAGATATTGACATGGGGTTTTCAGTTTTGACTTTTTTTGAAATATCCTTCAAAATGGGGTCAAGGTCAAAGTTCAAGGTCATGACCTAGTTTGTAATTTGTGCAGTTTTAGGCTTTTTTCTTCCAAATTATAAGAGATATATAATATTAAAACATTGTTAAAATGTTTAGCAGGACAAAATGTAAAAAGGTACAAAGTTTCGTAACTGTATGATAATGCATGTAGGAGTTGTTGCCCCTGAAATGTTATTTTTTTGCTAAAAAAGACTAAAATTGTGCGTTAGCTTGAAAACTATAAACTTTTTGTATAGGCATGTACTATAGAATATTGTAGGTATTGACATGACGAACATTTTGATATATGGCTCAAGGTCATACATTCAAAGGTCAAGGTCATAGATGCATAAAAAGACCCAAATTGTTAATTATCTTGAAAACTATTAACTTTTTGCAAAGGTATATATACTAGAATTTTGTAGGTATTGATATGACAATCATTTTGATATGTGGCTCAAGGTCATACATTCAAAGGTCAAGGTCATAGGTGCATAAAAGACTGAAATTGTTTATTATCTTGGAAACTATTAACTTTTTGTATTGGCATGTATATTAGATTATTGTAGGAATTGATATGGTGATCATTCTGATATAAGATTCAAGGTTTTACATTTGAATGTCAAGGTCATAGATGCATAAAAAGACCCAAATTGTTAATTATGTTGAAAACTATTAACTTTTTGCAAAGGTATATATACTAGAATTTTGTAGGTATTGATATGACAATCATTTTGATATGTGGCTCAAGGTCATACATTCAAAGGTCAAGGTCATAGGTGCATAAAAGACTGAAATTGTTTATTATCTTGGAAACTATTAACTTTTTGTATGGCATGTATATTAGAATATTGTAGGAATTGATATGGTGATTATTCTGATATAAGATTCAAGGTCTTACGTTTAAAGGTCAAGGTCATAGATGCATAAAAAGACTCAAATTGTTAATTATCTTGAAAACTATTAACTTTTTTGTAGGAATGTATATTAGAATATTTTATGTATTTTTGCAAATGATTTTGGATAGATCCTCAGGTTGGCCATGTCCTCAGGCGAGCATTAAGGCCCATGGGCCTCTTGTTTTTTTTTCTCACCTGATTTCTGTTTTCTTTAGGAAAGCCTTTCAACCTCTAGGTTTTTAATGAGCTGAATTTTCTATGTTGTTATTGCATTTTTCCTGTATTAATCTTTCTATTTTCATTCATTATCAAATATTAAATTTTTACAGCAAGACCACATCACACAGATCTTCACAATGAATTGGTGAAAAAAGTGAACTCACAACAGAATATCAGTAGGGTTAAGCAAGGGATAACAGTTTATTTGTCTAGAAACTCACCTCCTGATGAAGTTAAAGATTGGTTAGATACAAAGGGATTTAGTGAAAGGTAAATAAATAAGCATAATAAACTGGCACACCTAGGGGTTACATTTGTGCCCCATTATGTTAGTAAGTATAGTGAAACATGTACATAGTACATGTATATTAATGAGATACATGTGTGAATTTTAACAATTGTGATAGTGTAATTCTTTTAGTTTCTATCAAAATGGATTATACAAAAGATTTAATGGTGTAGCAATGCATGTCAATCAGATACACTTGTGCTTATTTTTTTTTAATCTAAATCAATTTTTGTGTTCCATTATGTTTAAACTTGCTATATGCTTAAAATTAATATTTGGTTCTTTAAACCTTGTAGCCATTTGACTCATTTTTCATGTCTTGTAGCATAACTGGATGGCAAATAAAACAGTTTAGTTAAAGGTGAATTAACTCATTGCTAGATTTATGAAAAATTAACTAAGGTTGATCTGTGACCTGAAATATTACTTGAGAGCATATGAATATCCAAGATATATTTTCTATGTCATTCTTTCACTTATTTAATTGGTTTTGAATGATGAAAACATGGAGTGTCCAGAGAAAACAAACCTTTGGTATGAAAACTTGCTAACAAAGGAATTTTCATGAAATAGGTTTGACATATAAGAAGTTTAAAGAGAATAAAAATTACCTGCATTCATCAAAATTTGATCATTTATTTTGGCACCTTATTTGATTCAGTATTATATCATTTATATTTTATCAGGTGTATTTCAATATTAGATGGCTATACAGGAGAAGAATTGTTTGTTATGCAAAGAAAAGAAATGGACAGGTTACTGGGGAGAGAAGAAGCACAACGTCTAGAGAGCCAACTACTGGTTCAGAAAAATATCAGTGGGGTAAGGAATGATTAATTGTAAGGGGGTGAACATGCCTGTCAGAATTATTTTTCTTGAATTAAGATACATCAAACAGCCAGGTATCTTTGAAGTTGAATCAATTTATTTCTGTGGAATAAACTTCTTTATTTGGCCCCAAATTCCCAGAATTTCTCATTTCTGAATACCCTTTTTTCAAGTCTCTGTCATACTTAGTTGAGTTAAAAGTTTTACCTTTCCTTTAGGAAGTGATTTCTTTGGGTGAGCAACTGAGTTATTATTTAAAGCCTCATCAGCATTATTGCAGCTATTTGCAATTTTTTTTTAAATAATCTTTATATCCAGAAAAGTGACTTGAACAAAGTTTGAACCAGCAACCCTAAAAAGATGGCCTCTGTGTCATAGTGCTCTAAAGTTGCACACTCAGGGTTCACAGTGCCCCTCGCTGCCTTGATTCCCACATAGGCAGATCCTAGTGTGAGAAAGTTTGTCAGTTAAGCTTGTTGAAGGTCTTGGTTTTCTCAAGGCACTTCAGTTTTCTCCACCTACCTAAACTGACCAACCAGATATAAGTGAAAGAATAAATGTGTTTTTTTATTGTGTGTATATATACATGTATATGTTTCTATATACATATTTGTAAGTGTACTTTTTTTTATTCATAAATTTTTTTAATCATAAAAATTGAAATTAAAATAAATTTCAGTATGGAACACGTGGAGCCTCGGAATTACGAGCAGTACTTCAAGAACGCAAAAAGAAAACAGAATTCAGTGGTATGGATGAAGATAATATGGGAAAACCACCAAGTTTTACACCTAATACCCCTCCTGATTATTCTGATTCAGGCTCTGATAGTAAGTATATGAGTTTATAGCACAGCCATTATATAAACTAAATTTACACATCAGGCAGACGGGAGACTTTGAGTAAGGACTGTTCTAAGATTTTACCACATCTGGAAGGTGTAAAAATTTAGAATATTTTTGTTCACGGATCACTGAACTATGTGTAGCTTTTATTTTATCTTTATTTTAAACCTTATAGATATTTAAAATTGTACTGCAAAAAAATCCAGCATTATTCAGGATCTTACTAGAAGTTATAGAATCCAGAATGTCCCCATTACAAATTAGGGTATTTAGATTTGTTCTTGTATAAATTAATTTTCCATTTATATATACATGTATTCGGAATTTGGATTCAAATTAATCCAATCAGAATTCGTGTTTGTACTACATGTAGTAGTATTCTGTAAAAGTCACTCTCATTGTAAAAAGATATTTGTTTAGAGTTACTCCCCTTACATAAAAAAACTAGCTGTGGAAGCAATATGTATTTGCATGAGTGGAGTATAACTTTCTTGAGATTATTAACATTAGTAATACAGTAAAACTATGATTTATTGTAAGTATTTGTTCAGTCAGATTTTAAAATTATTGATTTTGCAATAAATTGGTTTACTGAATTCAGTACTGAATGAAAACAATCTCCCTGAACATTCTGTATATGGCAAAATAACCCAGAGTAAACCCCAAAACAATTTATAAAAGTAATATAGTTAGTTACACCTTTTACTTACACACAGTACTCTAGTGAGCTTGCTACCGGTATTTACAAAAAAAACTTTTGGACAGACTATATGATTCTGACCATCTTTGTATTGATGTTTTAACAATTATACAGTTATCTCCCTTTAATTGCAGGGTAAGACTTGTGTTGTAAGTTCTAGTATAGTGTTGATGTAGTCTCACTTAGATATCTTTTCTGAACACATTTATTAAGTACACACCACTATTGGTTAGGGTTTTAAAATCACTCATAGACAGTACAGAGATTATGTCAGTGTGAGCTTCAGCATCTGGTACGAATGTTGATAAAAGGTTCTTCTATGATTTAATATTTGCAGATGATTTATGTTGTTCTTTTAACAAATCTTTTTCATATATGTATTTGATATACAAATGTACATGTGTTTTGTTGTAGTAATCACTTAGTTGTTGTCATTTGGGTCCAAATATATGTACCATGTGACACTTATTTTATTCAAGTAAAAACTTCATTTTCTCATAAGCTTGCCCTTAATGGCCAAGTGGTCTTAAGTGCAAGCTAAAAGATAACAGTGACTGTAATCACCTAGGTTCAATTTAGGTGCTTGATAAAGTTTGTAAGTTGATTTGCAGAAGGACTTTCCATTTTCATGGGTCCTCCTTGTTCATACACTGTTCCTGATATGACTACCTAAAATATGACCGAGTTGGGGGGAGGGGTCTAAAATCTCCTTATACCTATCAGAATGCCTCTTACTGCCTAGGTTTAAATCTCACTAAGCAGATACTAGTGTTAAAAAGTTTGTCAGTTTTGTTTTCTGTGGGCACTTTGCAGTACATTGAGCTGATCAGTTCTGATATGGTGGAGAAATATAGAGTTCCCAGGGAAACAAATTAACCTCAGTAAGTAAACTGACTATTTTCTCAAAAAAAACTGCCCAAGTGGGATTTGACCTACAATAGGTAATGAGAGTTGTTGCGATTATTAATATATCATGTTAGACCAATCAGACAATTGGGGCCACAGTTCTTAGATACATGTGTATGCTTTTTAGTATCACATGGTACACATATATCGCATCCAATAGCAATTTTAGCACAAAAATGTGTGTATGGCATTCCTGGTTTCTCTTTTGGTTTTAAGTGTTGTGATATCATTTTTATTACAGAGTTTTAGTTTTCAAATGCAGACTATACATTATTGTTATAGGATATTTAGAAGTGTGTCATATTTTTGCTCATCTGCACAAAAAAAACATCTGTTATATATGGCATTATGAGTGTTAGCATTGGCATTGGCATTCAAGAATAATTAAATTTGACAAATTTCTAACGATTTCATTGGTTGAAAAGCGAAATTACATTCAAGTCATTTTTTAATGACTCGAACTAAATTAGCCATTCCCACTCACATGCCGATGTGTTTGTGACATAATCTAGAACGCACTACTTTTAATGTGCATCATTTACCTTGGTTTTGAAGTTAATTATTAAAAGCAAAAATTGCATAAGTTAATCTCTCATTTGATTGAGTTGTCTTTAAAATTTTATAAGCATTGAATCTGATTTTCATTTGGGCCATTGAGAAATAACCTGAATGGACATTGTGCACACTCTTGCGTAATTCGCTTCACGCTCATCCATGCTCAGTTATTTAAAGTTGATAGTAAATTTGTTTTTAAAAAAGTAAATTTTATTTAAAAAAAAAAGAAACACATTTTTTTCAAAATGATGACAATGATATGTAAAAGAAGAAACCACATCATTTCTTGAATTGAACAGAAAAGAGACTGGGTGTGGTGGAGTATTATTGAAAGAGCAGATAGTATCACACCATTTCATAAAATAAATTTAAAAACATTTTTGCATTATCTCCCATATAAGGGGTATAGAACAGTTCATGATACATTTCATGGTGGAAAAAACTGCTTAATGTGCAAAAAGAATGTTCAATTAGTCAAGTCCTTTAAAAATATTTTTCTAACCTTGATCTAAAAGAAATGAGTAAGATGTTTCAGGGTAGGGATACTGATGCTTTGTTATGGCTTTGTGTAATGGCCAAAAGAGTGGAGTGGTGAAATGTTTTTCAATGCCCCAGTCAAGATAGGTGATTGATTCTGGAGGAAACCTTTATACTAACTTAAAAACATCCCTATTTTGTATAGTGTATTGACAACCTTTTTCTTACTAAGATCTGCTGAGTGGGATTCAAACCTAAGCTGTGAGAAGTGCTATAGTGTATGCTTTTTACCATGTGGCCATCAAAGTCTCTAAATACCAAAAGCATAGATAGAGACCTCATATATATTCTTAACAAGATTTCTTGTTTTGTAAAACAATTGAGGTGTCACTAGAATAGCCTCTTCAATCCTTAATGTTGTGATTCACTTTGTTACATAATGTCTAAAGATTACAAAGCTAAATATAGTTTTATTTGTGAAATATTTTTTAAAATTACTTACATGGTTAAAGATGACGAAGCTAAATATAGTCTTTTTTGTGAAATATTTATTTAGAATTACTTACATTTTTTGACAGTCATACAAGAAATAACAGATTTAAATAACGTTCTGGATTATTATGATTCCTGAGGAAACATTTTGGTAATTTATATTTTTTACAGGCCTTTTGCCATTCCTATCCTCCTTTAAACCTAGTGTATATATATATATAGCCTTGAACTACTTATGTATGAACTTTCAACTTCCACCCCTTTATTCTTCCAAATACAAGCACCCTGTAGCATATACAGTATTATGTCTAAAGTCATTCCAGAATTTCCAATATATAAACATGTATTTCAAGTTTACTGCTATATTTGGACCAATTTTGACAAACATTTTCACTGTTAAATACAAAATTCAACAAAATTTTCTTTTAATAATTTAGATTTGAAATTTAATAGTTTTCTTACAAAAATTTAGATTTTTGGTAATTATTGTAAATTTTAAAGGGGCAAAAGTTGAACACAAGTAAACAATTCTGTGTTGTATCTGTAACATGTTTTTGTAACACTAAATTTTTTTAACATTTTATTTTAAGAGTTCATTTTGATTTTTTTTTTTTTTTTTTTTTTTTTTTTTTTTCAATAAAATTAAATGTCAAATCTATAAGACATTATTAAAAAAATTGCATCTTACTTACTCATGTCAATATTGGTCAAGGAATAAATTCAAGAAATTTTGTTGAAAAAATTAAACATAGAATATATATTGGAAAATCTGGAATGTAGATGGCTTTTACATAGGACTGTATATTCTAGAGTTTGGTTTTGTTTTAGAATTTTAATTTTTTTAAATTTTCTAATTTAATTTATATTTTTTCTTATATTTGTCCATGACTTTATATAAAAATGAAACCTTACTGATTTGCATAAAATATATTTGATTTTCGACACTAGGTTTCTTGTCTGGTTTCATAACTTGCCTTATCATATAGTAACAATTCTAATATTATAGTTTTTAATTTTAAATTGATAACTATAATACCTCTCAAAACCTTACTTGCCCATACACATTGTAAAGTATTGAACCATTAAGTTACTTATGCTCAACATAAATATTTAGAAACTAGGATCTGGTGACCTAAATGGAACCAATTAAAACAGAGGTCCCCAAAAAAGTATTTAGATAAAACCTAGATTACTCCTAACCAGCTGTTGTACTACTTTATAAAACTAGGTCACTCATACCTAAAAAATCCTCTTAATGTAAATCATCAACAACTAGGTTACTCCTATCCAACAAATTACTTAAGAATACATCTTCAAAACTAAGTTACACTTGGTAATTAACCAATTGAAATGTACAGCATAAAAACATAGATCACTCATCTCAAACGATCAGCTTAACTTTCAACCTTAAAAATTAGGTCACTCTAAGCCCAAAAATCACATATGCCTTCAAAGCTTTAACTTCAATCCTAAATGTCAGCCTTCAAAACTAGGTCACTCTTACCCAACAAACCACCTAAGTTTACACTTTTAAAACTATATTTTCAATCCTGAATGTCAGCCTTCAAAACTAGGTCACTCTAACCCAGATATTCACCTAAGTATACAACTTCAAAGCTTTAACTAAGCTTTTCCTAAATTTCAACCTTTAAAACTAGGTTTAAAACTTAGCCATCCATGCCAAATAATTTGTCAGAAATTTAGGTCACCAATTTATAAAAAACAACAACACAATTTTCAGTCTTCAAAGCTAGATCACTCTTACCAAACAAATCACTTTAATATACACCTTCAAAGATTGAACACTAATCCTAAATGTCATAACAAGGTCATTCTTATCCAATTAATCAACTAAGTATACACCTTCAAAACTATGTCAATCATGCCAATCTATCTATAAAATAAAACCAAGCATACCACCTAAATTTCAACCTTCACAGCTAGAGTATACATACCCAAAATTTCATTTAAATGTAAATCACCAAAAATAGCTTAAAATACAAACGATAAAAAATTAGGTCACTCATACCCAACAAAGTGGCAAAAAGTGACATATAAAACTAGGTCATCACTCTTGCCCAAGAAATCATTTAACCTTTAACATAGGAATTGGTAATTGGCCTGTATGACTTAAAAACAACTAATATTGTAGATGCATGATATTTTAACTGCATGAAATAAATGTTTCTACTTTACTGATATTTTTGTTACTTAATCAGTTTTATTGTTTGTTAATTAACAGTGAATTGATGATAAACCTTGCTATCTGTTAATTCACACTGGATTTTAGGATTAACCTTGATGTTATTGTAGAAATCATTATGATTATGAGATCATCCCATATGGGTCAGATTAGAGTTCATTTGATGGATTCTAACCTGATACAAATATAGGTAGTCCCTTTTTCTCTTATGAAGTATTTTAAAATTAAATACAAGAGTTTCAAATATTATTGATGTTGTGTGTCATACTAGTTTTTGGCAAACGAAATAACCCTTACTTTCCTTTACTATAGCTAATCATATTGGTAATTACCTAATCACTAGAACGTTGCAGAGCAGAGCAACCAAGAGAACAAGAATCTAGCTTGAATGGGAAACCAGTTTCTCAAATTGAATGGGACACCAGTCTTTCTAAAAGTTAATTCAATAGCATTTCTGTTTGGTACCAATTTATTTATCATCTAGGTGGACAGGAGCAATGCAAATCAAATGGCTTTTTAAAAAATTATTATGGCAGACTTGGCTTGATAGGTGGCTGGGTAGCTAAGTTGGTGGAGCGTCATGCTAGTATTGGGAAGGTACCAGGTTCAAATCCTGGTTTGGACCACTACATTTTTTTGCCTTTCTTTTTACATGATAGCAATATACATGTACAATGCAACCCAACTGAGGCTCAATCTGCAGTCCTTGAATAGGTGACTGCTCTTAACCTCCCAGACCATTTGTAAAGACTATTTAAAATTTCCTATAGTAGGACTTTATATACAGGTGTGTCTGTTCTAGTAATATTATATTTATCCCAGCTTAAGTCATTGTAAGTGTTTTGTTTGTAGGTAATTTTAATGAAGAATTTTATATTTATAAATTTTCTTATCTCTATGTCAATATTTGGAATGATCCAAGCTTCCTAAATTGTAATAAAATCCCCATTTTCTCAATAAAACCCCCTTTCCCCTCCTCCTTAGTACACAATATTAAGACCTCAGATCTCTGTATTAACTTCCTGTATGTAGATTAAAAGGTGCATTTGTTTAACTGGGTTTGAAGGAATGTGTTTTTGGCTAAGAATACAGGTATTTACATATTTAAATAGTTACCTGTACTTAAAAAGGTGTAATATTGTCATAACTTGTATAACGACTTTATCATGTTTATCACACCTGAGGTAAAATGTCCATCTTAAATCTACTAGTTAAAAATTTGACTGGATTTTTGTCATACATTGACACCACAATTATGTAATTCATACTGTAAAATTGAGATATATATGTGCATGAAAATTTATACTTGCACACCTGATGTGTCAGAAATGAAGTATAGATAATGAATGCATTAACACGTACAAAAATTGATTTTTTTTTTTATAAAATTGTATCCTTTTTTGTTGGTTGTTTTTTTTTTTTTTTTTTTTTTTTTTTTTTTGAATAAAATAATAACCTTTTTAACACTTGTTTTTTTGTTTTTGTTTTTTTTTTTTTTGGTTTTTTGTTGATGTTTTTTGTGTCAGTCTTATTATGTTGTTTTTTCTGCAAGGTTTGTTAAGCCGTGTGTTTTGCTGCATTTCTGTCCTACCATTTGCAGTGTTATTATTGACAGTTATTAATGAATTTTACATCCAGTCAAGAAGGGGATCAGATACAAGAGACTGACTGAAATGTGATGAATACAATAATACAAAATAGTGAAGAAATTGGAATTAAAAAACATTAAACAAGTGGCATTTGACTCACAGGTTATGGGTACATATATTGATAAGGGAGTTCAGGATCTTCTTCATTTCACATTTCAGGTCAATGATGTTAGCAAACATACAGTGAAGAATACTTATCTTTTTTTTATTTTGTTTATTTTTTTTATTTTTTTTTTTTTATTTATTTATTGACATTAATGTATTTATTCCTAAAATTTGAGAAGCAACCAATGTAAAATGTATATGATTGATCATGAAAAATTATTTGAAGTACACAGACTAAGTACACATACCCAGATAGATGTTTTTGCTAAGCTGTAGCTAAAGTGTTGGAATCTTGGACCCGGGGATTGCAAGTTTTGAGTTCCAACATGCCCAGCAGTTAAGACCCACAGATTTTAGGTTTGAGTTCCAACATGGGCATGTTTTTACTACCGGTATTGTACATGCTTATTTATTTCACATTTTTGTTGATTTCCCTTGTGCTAACAAGTTAACAGCTGGTGGTGGTTACAAATCTTCCAGATCACTTAGTCTCATTTGTTTCTTACACACATGTATTCTATGTTCAAACGCAATCAAACATTTCTTTGATTATGACTTGTTAAACAGGGGTGGCTCTGGTTCTTTAAAAGTAGGAGCCAAAAATATTAGTCAACTGTAAAAGTTGGAGCCAATTTAAATGAAATAGCTCAAGTTTATCTCAGACACGAATTTAACTCATTATGAAACTGAAGAAAACTTTCAAGCAAAAGAATTAGCTAATACACATGTACCAATATTTTGGAGCCAGAAATTGTAAAAATTAGCCATTGGCTAAATTGTCAAGTGGCCGAGAGACCCCTGGTTAAAATAATTTGTAGATGAACTAAATAAATGCCTAAAATTCAATGATGGAAAAAAATTCTTTTTAAGAAGAATTACTTAAACTTGTATTTTAGATACCATATATCAGATCTCAACAGGTCACATTAGAAAATTTTTTATAAAATGCAGTATTATTAACCAAGGTCATGTTTATGATAATTCTATTGTAACTAGAATCCAAAAAGATTGCAAAGAATTCATGATATAACTGTGTTTATTTCATTTTTGTGTATCATGCATTATGTCATGTTGCCAGTGTGAGATATAATGATCATATGGACAGTGTTAATTTTTGTTTAATGCATACCACATTAAATTGACACTGGTTAAAGAGTTTTGCAGTAAGACCTTGTATGTATACAACTGAAGATAAGTTTTAACTAATTTGACATTACTTTATTATGCCTTGGAAATCCATGTTTAATACAGTAAAACCTGGATTTATCACCACCATTCGTGTTGTTAGATTTTGATGTTTATTGAAGGTAACTTAAAAATAATATATTAGATAGGGTTTAAAACTTGGCATAACTGTGTTGGTGGGTAAAATAAAGTTTTTGAGGGACATTGTATTGTTTACTGTAGTTCATTTATATCATCATTTGTTGTTGTTTTGTATAATCAAGTTAAAAACATTATCGGTAGTTTTATTTTGTTGAAAAAATAAGTTCATCAATGTCATTATAAATCGACAGAGTTTTTAAAAAATCATTTTAAAATGTATTAAAAGCATATACAGCTTGTTTGACTGATATCCGGATGCTCTTAATTTAGTGCATTTAGTGAGTTAGTTAGTTTTCTTTTTCTTATTGAGTTATTTGTAATGTGCTTTTTTCATTTATTTTAGCGTCCTCAGATGATTTTGCCAATGCTGGTAAAACACTTCGCCACTTGCTTCAGCAACAGAGGAAAAGAATACACAATTATAACTACAATCAACCAGAATCATAATGTATCCATAGAAACCATCAAATAGTCAATAGCAACATCAACAGAGAAAAAAATACAGAGTCTTAACTGTTATAATGTCATATCCATCAAAACCAGCATTTGTAAATAGAGCCATGAACATAGAAAAAATACACAATTATCTACATGTATATTGTATTCATAGAAACTGTCATGCAATTTGAAACAATTAAACTTGTCACAGCAACACAGAAAATGAAAATTTAATTTTGTATACATGTATAATCAACAAGAATCATTATGTATCTATGGATTTTTTGTAGCTATAGCAACCATGTAGATATGAAAAGTGTAACCATAGTAACCAAATGGTATGTTACAATACAAACCAGTTGTGATGCATATTCATTGTTATATTTTATTGTTTTAATTCAGATAAAAACTGGTGCCAACTGACTTTTGTGGCATGTATTTTGTTAATAATCGATTAATGTAATTTTTTTTTAATAAATTCAATGAAAAGAAGACACAAAAGCATATTTCTTTCAATGTAACGATAAATTATCTTTCTTCACAAGCATTCAGTTTTTGCAATAATTAAGATACCTATGAATTGCAAAAATAATGTTTCGTAAAAAATAAACATGAGTTAATAGTATCATGTACAGAAAATTGTGAAAAAAAATCAGGCTGCCGAAACAGATCTTAATTCTTGATTGTGAAAAATTGAGTGTCAAAATTAGAGTGATTCACAACAGAACATTTAAAATCATAACCATGTAACGTAATGGGCAAAACCTGTATACCAAAGGTTTTTGTTGTTTTATGTTTTTCTTTAGATATGAAATGACAAAATTTGATGTTTAAAAAATTAGTAAAAGATCATAATTCATTAAAAGAATTTATCTTAATTGGTTAAAACGTATATACATGTACCTTTTTTTTTCTCCATACTGTTATGATTTTTGTTAGATATGAAATGACATAATTTGATGTTTCTGTATAAAAATAATATATAATATTACCATTACTCAATGTTTTATATATTATCATAAAAATACATATCTTGTCTTTTATAAACATGTATTAATAAATATTACATACTTTTTTGTTTTATCAGAATTTTTTGTAAAAAATCAAAATAAGGTGTGTTGCATATAATTTTGTAGATTTTTTTAAATATATAAATGTCTTGCCAATACATATTTTTGTTTGATAATTGCCATAATTTATAAGAATAGATTTATTTACGAAGGTGACTAATAATTTTTTTTCAATACTTATAACCGTTACTGTAAGCATGCTAAAATTTGTCATTTTAAACTGGTTAATAGTTAAATTTATTTGTTACAAAATTTACAAATTTAAATTAACAAATAAACTTTTTTTCAAACAGATTCAAAGTGAAATGAACAATAAAATATGAAACTTCAAAGCTGTTTGAAAAATATTAAAATTCAAAAATCTTTGATGAAACTTGTGTTATAATTTTCAGACTTATATTATGTAGAATTAATCAAATTATCTCCCTTAGTCCATGATGACTTAAGACTATGTTTGACTGCATAACATACTTTACATGAAACAGTCCCATTTTGCATACATCCAATCTAAATCAATGATTTCATCATTAATTATAATATTGGGAACAATTTGTTTTAATAAATCTTAAAAATTGTTTCAGGTTGTTTAATTGTTTCTGTATAAAGTATTGCAATAGTCTTAGCATGTATAAATATAAATTAAAACAAAGCATTTATCATTACCTAGAAAATGATACATTTGGACACATACAATATTGCCATGGTGTTTTCAGAGCTTTTCTGTCTCCATACCTACTATAAGTCCCTGATTGTTCAGGACTCTCAGCAGGATTATGATCACAAAATTGAAGATATTATAGAAAAAGGATATATCTTCATCACAATATACCCCTTTATTTCAACAGGTTTTTTGATTTACCATGGTTTGGACAGGATTCACTGTAGTTAAGTTAAGACAGGTTTTTTGTTTTACTAAGGATTTGGTTAATTTTCAGTTTCACTGTATATTCAGTTTGATCATTATTTGGTAGCGATTCTGTTTTCTTTAGTACTTGTAGTCTGAAATAGTACTTGTACTATATAATTTCATTATAACCCTCAAGACAGTCATAATTGCAAATCATCAAGAAAATCAAATCCCAACCAACTTCATCAATAATGCCACCCTTTCATCCTTTCCTATTTAATGTATCCAGTGTTCTAGCAATACATGAATTGAAGAAGGGTGACATTTTTTATGTTACATTCGGGGGCTTGTTGGATCCTGGGAAGTGGCTGACCAACATTCTGGTTTCAATTCAAGGTAGTTGAATTAAAACAAAAAAAGGGAGGAATGAAGAATGAAATTGATAGGTGGCTGGGTAGCTCAGTCAGTCGAGCATCCTACTAGTATTAGGAAGGTCCCGGGATTGAGTTTCGGTTTAGCTAATGCATTTTTTCCTGTTCTTGTTGCATAGAGAAATTTTCATTTAAAACCATTTTAACAGAAAATAGCATTTATTCACTTATTTTACGATATTTTTCGTACCGTCTTTTAAAATTCCTTTTTATTGTATTTACATTAAGTAGGTTTCCAATATCCAAAAATTTCAAATGGTATTATCTCAGGTACCATGCTACTGGTAAACAATTCAATGTCTGTTAAGAACTTTATTTCCATTGAATATGGAATTAAATGTTTTAGGTTTCTTGTAAAATAAGGTGATATCATTTTTCATAATTAATGTATTCAATACAATTACATTCAATAAGTACTAACTTTAAATGCAAGTAAACACTATTATAACATTTGTTAGTATTTTTGAAATATACATGTATGAAAATTTCTAATTGGGTAAAATATCAAATTCCTTTGAAATTCATAAACTAACTACAGTAAAAAAATGATTTTTGTTTTTAAAAAAACATAGTGTATTTATTATTGCTAGATTTGTGTAAAATTTACCTGTGATAAATCATATATCCATATTATTTTACTGTTAAAAAGAATTAAGTATAAAACCCAGATAAATGTCCAGTAATACTTATAAACTGATCCTCTTTATAAGTAATTATCTTGTGTATTGTGTAAGATTATATAAATTGAGGTATTAAGATTTTTAAACCAGTGTGAAGTTTTAAGCCATTCAGGCCTAAAAAAAATATTTCTGTGTTTCCACTAACATTATTCAAAAACAGAATAATGGTGTGGGAATTTGGGATATTTTTATTTTTCTTTTATTTTTTATTTTTATGCTCCCCAAAGGCTGCTTTGTATGTTTGTCTGTCTGTCCATCCCTTCTGATTGTCTGTGTGTCCATCCATCATAATTTTGCATAATTTATAAGTTATTGCTCTTTGTTACTGTTCATTTTGTTCAGAGCATAAATCAGAACCTTTAAGAGGTATCAACATAAAACTTCATGGGCACATAGAACTAAATGAGGAAAAGTGCATTGCACAAGAACCATAACTCTTTTTTGCATATTAAAGAGTTATTGCCTTTTTGTCCAGAGCATAACTCAAAACCTATTAGAGGTATCACAATGAAACCTTAGGGATAGATACCCGGTAGATCTTGATGAGAAGAGGTGCAGTGCACAATTACTTTCCTTTGCAAATTTTTATTTGAACAAATGTCATTTTCGTTAAGTCTATATTTGGGGAGCAATCATGATCATCGTTTCTATCAATTCTCTTTTTAATTTTATTAATGACTGTAAAACACTGACTTTGGTTTGGTATGTAGACTTTGAGTAGGTCAAAATAAATAGAGTTGTAAGAATTAACAGGAAACTCGAAACGTTATTTTCATAGCCTACTGTAAGTATTGTACATGTATTATAGAATGATAAATAAAACAATACCGGTATATATATTGATAGCTTATATTTTTTATGACATGTGATATCTTGTTGTTACACATAATTACATATAGTTATATAACCCTTATCCATATTTCTGTGTCAGTTGTTATTTTCCAGATTTTTCCTATAAAGTTTTGTCAAAAAATTTCATTAATATCATCCTAAATATCAATTCTGCAACGATTTTGATGAAATATTGTCAGTTCTACATTGAGTCTCTCTCTCTCTCTCTCTCTCTCTCTCTCTCTCTCTCTCTCTCTCTCTCTCTCTCTCATAAAGTATTAACATGAAAAAGCAGTTTACAACAAAATCATTCCATTGTAATTTTATAAAGAAGTCTGTTTATTTATCTGAAACAGCAAAACAGACAAAAATTTCAAATTAATTACCACTTTCGAATAGTTTTTCATTTCAAAGTTATGATTTCTTCAAAATTTATACTGGTGTGAATTAGGGATCATATTAAGTGAAATCGATGACATAGCTTTGCCATAGTTTATATAAGTCAATAGTTTATATATTTTATTTAAAATACCTGTAGATAGTTTGGTTGTGCCATATACTGTATATACAACATGTTTCTACATACAGATTTAATAAGTGCTTTAAAATCATTTAATTATGCAATTTATTGTCATATACTCATTATATGTTGTGAAAAGCATTATATATATATATATATATATATATATATATATATATATATATATATATATATATATATATATATATAAAGTGTTACCTGATTTTACATATTATATCATCATTATCTTTAAACCTGTGGTCAAGTGGTTTACAATGCCAGCTTATAACTCCTAGGTTTCTATCGGACTCATGTTAATCCTAGTGACACAGATAACAGCTACTATAGTAACTCTGTATTTGTTATGATTTTTCACTTGAAAATAAATAGAAGGGTGAAACAGTTTATTTGCTGAAGGTCAGTGGTTCTTTTCAAAGTACTCTCATAGAACTGACCACCTTGATTTGAATGAAAGAATCTTGGTTAGGATGATAGGCACCATTATTTAACTTCACTTCACTCCAATGAACCATATATATACCAGTACAATGAACATGCAAATGTAGTGAATAAAAAAAAAACCCTTAAGATCTTCCAATACACTTTAAACTTTTTATTTGGTTAAATTTTGAGACTTCCTCATTCCTAATCTGTCCACCTTGATACATACATGTATGAAATACTAGTACTCTTTACTGGGGTGTAAATACCATTACTTCACTTTTATATTGTACATAAACTCTTAAAGAAACCAGACCAAATTGTTTTTCAACTTAATTGACATACTTAATTAACAAACTTCATTAAATTATTTTTCTTGTTTTATGTTTATTCAAAGTTGATATTATTAACCTTTTGTAGCATTTTGGATATTAAATTTTTAGTTACTGATCCATGTAACTTCATAATTAAGTAAAATTAGTGTGTGTACATTGTGTACATTTACTGTAACATTGAACATTTATAGTGCTTATTTGTAAAAAAAAAAAATAATATTAAAATTCAGTTTTTCTTTTTAAGTTTCCACAAAAATGACACACACACACACACACACACACACAAATTAAATATGTTTTGCCTTTAACAGAATGTTAGTATTGTAATTACAAGACTCGGTTAAGAATCATAGTTTTCTATCTGTGTAAAGTTTTTAGTCAATTTTTTAAACAATTATAATTACTTGTTTGTAATTACTCAGTCCCAAATAAACTGCATAAAAGAATTAATAAGTTTTATGTGGATCTATGACAGAATTTCTTTTCATACAGAAATATGGCAATAAATTATATCTTTACATAAGTTAGTTCACATAAGTTATATAATACTGATTGACAGGTTGTGATTGATTTATTTATAATGATGATGCAATAAAAGTTTTTAGTATTCCTATACGGTGTATGTATATATATGTTAGGAGTGTATAACAGACAAATTACAGACATATCATGTGACTTTGATGAGGTCGTACGGCTAAGGTCAAGTTGTCCACAGCTCATTGATATTTAGTATATTGTTTTTGAGAATAAAAAATATCAAGTTACAAAACCAGCTTTCTTCAGAGAAGCATTTGTTAAACATGATATATTTCAATAATGAGATTAAATTTTAATTGAGTTTATTTAATGGGAAAATGTAGTTCATTCTATAAATTGGTGAAGAAGATACATGTATTTGTGAGGAATGGTTTTTAGTTAAATCTATACATTTTGTGTTGTAAGAAACAGAAACACTTGCTACTTTTATACTAGAAAGAGAAATTTTGACCCTATTTCTTGCATATTTAGTATAGAATTCTGCAATAAAGCCCAATTCTGGACCAGATATATCGGAAAATAACAAGCCACCTATTAATTGTTCATTAAAATACTCCAAAATGCACCATTTTGCATTTCATTTTCAAAAGTTCTGTGGGGGGGGGGGGGGGGGGCATGTCCCCAGATCCCCTTGGCCCCTTGGTGAGATGCACCTGTGGTGCGCAAACGCATCTTTGGTCCGTGTGACAACATTTTTCAAAATTGCCCCCCCCCCCCCTTTTCTAAAATACCTGCCTACGGGCCTGCACATACAGATGTATAAATTTAATTCACAGAAAATCTTATTCCTTATTTTGATTTAAGACATTTGCCAAAAGAATTTATTAATAAATGGTTGTTGCAGTATTATTATTAGTTATTTGAATAAAAACTTTACAATTTTATTATCACAATGTTTGCTTGATGTTTAATTTACATTTATAATATAGAACTTTAAATAAACTGTTAAATTTGTCAGTTATATATATATATATATATATACAAGAGAATTGTTTGTTTATATAAATTCACCATATATATGTATATTATAATAACAATGTTTGTTTTCATGTTACTTTGGTAAACAAAATAAATATAATTTTATTTTTCTTCTTCATTTCATAAATCTTGTCATAGATGAGCATAATTTTAATTTTTTTTTCAAAATTCTGCAATTTTGCAATATTTGAAAGAAGTTGGTATTATGAGACCCCTATGTTGCCCCCTATGTTGCCCCCTTCTACTGTTATGTTATATACTCATTTTGAGAATTATAAATTTGAAGAGAAGCTCTTTCAAATTCTGATGCTACAGATAAAATTAATCTTCTTTATATCTTTTCCATTTTTAATTGGGAAAGGGGATGGGGTTGGTAAATTATAGTGTATTTATTTTAAATAATGTTAATTTTTTTTTTTCGAAACTGATATGTTAAGAGCAAATTCCTTCAATAATACGGTAGTTAATGTTTTTTTAAAAAAAAAACTTTGTTATAAAAAATACATGGAAGTAAGCTACATATGGCTGGTCCAGTATGTTAACTATATTTGGGTTCATATCTACACTTTTATAGTATGATCCAAAATTCTAAAAATTTGGGTAAGCATTTTGTTAAACACATTTTGGTACATTTGAGGTTAAAATTATGCACTGAAAACTTAAGTACTCTGGATAAACACATTTTGATACATTTATGCATTGATAACTTTAATACTTTGGATAAAACAGGTATGTGTGTGTGTGTGTGTGTGTGTGTGTGTGTATGTGTGTGTGTGTGTTAGCAAGTAAAATACAAATTGATATAACTTGGAAAGTTATCTTGCCAAAGAAGTAATAATAATAAGTACATGTATTATTATTAATTAATTAGTAATAACATCATATTAAGTCAGAAATTAGTAAATTCTCATGATGTTACATCTTGTTCTTGATGGGATACATTACATCAAGATTTACATCTTGTTCTTGTTTGGCTATGTGACATCAAGATGAATATCTTGTTCTTGTTTGGCTATGTGACATCAAGATGTACATCATGTTCTTGTTTGGCAATGTGACATCAAGATGTACATCTTGTTCTTATTTAGCTATGTGACATCAAGAAGTACATCAAAAAACAGTTCTTGTTTGGCTATGTGACATCAAGATGTATATCTTGTTCTTGTTTGGCTATGTGACATCAAGATGTACATCATGTTCTTGTTTGGCAATGTGACATCAAGATGTACATCTTGTTCTTATTTAGCTATGTGACATCAAGATGTATATCTTGTTCTTGTTTGGCTATATGACATCAAGATGTTCATCTTGTTCTTGTTGGGCAATGTGACATCAAGATGTTCATCTTGTTCTTGTTTGGCAATGTGACATCAAGATGTAAATCTTGTTCTTGTTTGGCTATGTGACATCAAGATGTACATCTTGTTCTTGTTTGGCTATGTGACATCAAGATGTACACCATGTTCTTGTTTGGCTATGTGACCTTGTTTGGCTATGTGACATCAAGATGTACATCTTGTTCTTGTTTGGCTATGTGACATCAAGATGTACATCTTGTTCTTGTTTGGCTATGTGACATTAAGATGTACATCTTGTTCTTGTTTGGCAATGTGACATCAAGATGTAAATCTTGTTCTTGTTTGGCTATGTGACCTTGTTTGGCTATGTGACATCAAGATGTACATCTTGTTCTTGTTTGGCTATGTGACATCAAGATGTACATCTTGTTCTTGTTTGGCTATGTGACCTTGTTTGGCTATGTGACATCAAGATGTACATCTTGTTCTTGTTTGGCTATGTGACATCAAGATGTACATCTTGTTCTTGTTTGGCTATGTGACATCAAGATGTACACCATGTTCTTGTTTGGCTATGTGACCTTGTTTGGCTATGTGACATCAAGATGTACATCTTGTTCTTGTTTGGCTATGTGACATCAAGATGTACATCTTGTTCTTGTTTGGCTATGTGACATTAAGATGTACATCTTGTTCTTGTTTGGCAATGTGACATCAAGATGTAAATCTTGTTCTTGTTTGGCTATGTGACCTTGTTTGGCTATGTGACATCAAGATGTACATCTTGTTCTTGTTTGGCTATGTGACATCAAGATGTACATCTTGTTCTTGTTTGGCTATGTGACCTTGTTTGGCTATGTGACATCAAGATGTACATCTTGTTCTTGTTTGGCTATGTGACATCAAGATGTACATCTTGTTCTTGTTTGGCTATGTGACATTAAGATGTACATCTTGTTCTTGTTTGGCTATGTGACCTTGTTTGGCTATGTGACATCAAGATGTACATCTTGTTCTTGTTTGGCTATGTGACATCATAATGTTACCTCTTGCTCTTATTAATATTAATCTGTATGTAATTACTTATCATGTTAAGTCAGAAATTAGTAAATTCTCATGATGTTGCGTTTTGCTCTTGTTGGGTTATATGGTATCAAGATGTTACTCCTTGCTTTGTTGGGCTACGTGAAATTGCTTCAAGCAAGATTTTTAACAACTCATTGCTTTATTTTATCTTGATAAGGTAATTGGGTATATTGAATTAAATTCATGATAGAGTATGAAAATACACCTCAAAGTCAAGCTTTCAAAAATACAACATATACAGAAATACTGTTTCAAAAAATTCAATGCAGTCATTTTGTCAGGTGTTTATCATATATTTAATTTGTTATAGATAATAAAAAGTATATTGTATTTCTATAAATAAACATCTTGCCATTATTAAAACATTTGTAGCATTTTATTTATAATACCACTTTTTATTATTAAAATCTCACCTCTGGTGGATGAGTTGTCTTAAGTGCCAGCTTATAGTACAATGCCTTTGACCATCTAGGTTTGGATACTACTTGGACACAGTGTCAGAGGTTGTCATTTTGCTTGGCAAAAATTGGTCACTATGGTAACCTCCACATCACTAAACTGACTGCCTTGAATTGTTAAGAATTTTGAATTTCAACCTACGTTTTTTTTTTTTGTAAAAACACCATTACTTTAGCAGTTATATTAACCTAAACATAACCAAAACCTGTCTCATAAGAATAGAATAATGGTAAATAATGCCTGAGTGAAGATTCTTTCACTTATATTGATTGATTTAATGGGGTTTCATGTCCCAGTTAAGAATATTTCACTTACATCAAGATATCACCAGCTAAAGGTGAAGTGGCAGAAATTTTGACCTTTGCAGTGCACTAAGAGCAGTGTGCAGGGAGGGTTCTTTAACATGCCATGCCTGCCATGACACAAGGCATCAGTTTTTAAGGTCTCATCCAAAGGACCCTTCACTTATATTGAGGTTGGTAGTTCTGGAATGGTGGAGGTAACTGGAGAACCTTGAAGAAAATTGCTTACCTTTGGAATGTGAACTAAGAAACTTTCTAACACTAGGATAAGTAGTGATAGGCACTATGATTAATACCATTCTTACACCAAGTCCCTGTCTTTTTTGGAAAATCTTCCACTAGAAAGTGTTCAGTTTCTAGACAAATTACAGAGTACCAAAATCATGTTAAAAATAAAGATCCAAGCCATGAAAACCCTGCATCAGATTTGGTAGATAAAGACCATAGTGGTTGTAACTTTGGAGGTCAACAATCAAGAAGTTAAGATTTAAATAACACAAAGAACATAAGGAACACACCTTCATTGTAATTGGTATGTTGATATGTTGTTTAATGCCACATCAGCAATTTTTCAGCTATTCACAACAAGTTTATTAATTTCTAAAGGATTATTCTAAGAATAAGCTCATGTATGAATGAGATACTAGTATGCGAGTGTGTACTACGGTTTGCCTTGTATTGGCTCGCATTCAGATAGCACACTGAGTCAGTATGTCACAGAGAAGCATACCACTTCCCTAGTCACATTATCTTGGCAATGGGAGAACAATCTGGTACTCTGTCCTTTTAACATCTGTTGCAAGGCAAGAAAGTATTATATAACTTTAAAAGTCTTATGTATGACTGACCTGGGGTTCAAACCCAAGACCTCCCGTTCTCAAGGCAGATGCTCTACAAAACATTTAGACTATAAATCTACATACTTCTGACAGTACCAGACAAGACCAATGATATGGTATATAGTGGTGCAGATAAGTAAGATTGACAGCTATTACAAATCCTTTTGACAACCAGTGGTCTTAAGAACATAAATTTTAAAATCTAACAAATCAAATATAAAGTAAAATAAGAAAATATATTTGTTAAAGAGTTTATTATGAAAATCTTTACTTAATAGTTATTAAGATGCTACAGTAAAATTTCTTGAAAATTATTTCCGTACTTTTCTAGCTCCACATAATATATAATAAATTCTATATGCCAACCATATTATACTGAAAATAATTACTGTATATGCTTTTAACAAAATAGAGATATAATAATAATAATAATAGTAATAATAATAAAATAATAATTCATTATTCTGCTGCAACAATTTAATTACTTTTATATAAGCAAACAAAAATAATAGCAATAAATGTAGTATGTAATAAACAAAAACTTAATATACATGACAAATATCCATAACTAAACATCTAAACAAAATCAGTTTTACTCTCCATGTCCATACATCAAATCAAAATAGGTCTTATATTTCATGTTCAAATAGCATCCAATCAAATTGTGTTTTATTGTCTGTATCCAAAAACTACTAAAAAAAATGTTTTCCATGATTTGGTATAAGATTTAGTGCTTATATAGCCAATTCAAAATTAGAACATAATGATTTTAAGCTTTGTAATACAGTTAAATATGGTTATATATTACTGTTTGCGTTAGATGTGTTAATTACAATTTGTCTAGTAATTTTCCCCTTTGTTACCATATTTTAAAAACATATATACAGAAAATCAAAATAATACAATTATGTATCTTATTTTTATAACCATAAGTTAAATGTTTAAGTACTTACAAGTTTTTTTTTTGTTTTTTTTTTTTTTTTGTTTTTGTAATAATCAAAGCTTTTCTACACAGATCTTTAAAAAATTCAACAATTTAACAGTACTTCACACGATAAGATTTTCATATTGTTTATTTTTTACTTTCAGATATTCTTACAGGCATTAAAATTTATCTTTTGCATATACTGTATATATTTGACATTCATACACATTTATACATTTTTTCTAATGAAGCTGTATGGAATTCATGACAAAGGCAATCTTGAACTTTGTTCCAATTTAGATGTATCATCATTTTAAGTCTTTTAAGTATCTATCTTATAATACTGGAAAAAGATTTTTTAAAAATCAAGGAAAAATTGGTCCCGTTCTTTAAAAACAAAATGATATGTGAAATATCAAAATTTTGATTGGTATAAAAAATTAGGAATAAGTATCATTACCATGTACACAATAAATGTACGAAATGCTTGCAGGAATGTTACTTGTTCATTTTTTTAAATTAGTGGAATGTTTTTTCTGGGCCCATTATTAACATTAACCTGGATCTCCAACAGTTTGAAATTTTGATATCAATGTTAATCAAAATCTTAATCAAATCTATACTTCACTCATATCAATAGAATGACACATGAAATTCTTGTTGGTTTTTTAATTGTACTAACACATAAAGAATTTTTATTTTTAAACATTAACAGTTTCATCTTCTATTTCTTATGTACCAGTTAAAATATTAAAACTTGCATCTGGAAACATATTTTACTTAGAAACAAAATTTGGAAAGAATAAGAAATTCATCCATACTTGGAATCTGGCAAGGGCTTTACAAAAAAAAAAAAAAAAAAAAAAAAAAAAACTGGGAATAAAATTAAAGATTGCTGACAGGGGGACTAAACAACATATGAAATAATGCGAAAGAAGTCTTCCATTTAAGACTAACCCCTTTATAGTTTTGTACATGTACATCTCGTAAAATCTGAAGTGCACCAAAAATTTTAAGAGGTGATGGGTTGGTCTCCATGGAATACTTCAGCACCAGTTCATCAGCATCTTGTATCACAATTCTTGTTATTTTATCTTAATGATTATCCAGTACTCGACTTATAAACATAATTATATTTATATATATATATATATATATATATATAATATAATATGCTTCTCCAAATAAAAACTATCTACAGCATAAAACAAAGTAACATAAAAGACACTTTATGATAATACTTTAGGCTTGATATGAAAAACAATGATCTAACAAATGCTAGTCTTTCAGATTTAATAGTCATTATATGCCAAGTTTACTCCAATAATATAATTTTCCTTGACCTTCATGAAAATATTTTTTGAGAGCAAGAATGTTTTTAATGTTCTTCTTTCACCTGACAGGTAAACTTCCATAATGGTAGATACTACAAATAAACCATCACAGGTAAAAAGTCTGTTCATTGATGCTACACTAGTATATAGTCAATCACAGTATATAGTGTACCTTTTAAACATGAACAAGTCCTCATATCACACATTCTATGTTCTTACTAGCTCAACAAGATGTCTATATTGGTAAAAAATCTGACATACATGTATTCTACTTAAAAAAAGTTAGTTTTAAGTAAGTACTGATTATTTAATCTGAAAGACCAGTAGCAATGATAACAAATATGTCATGAAATACATTCACATCAGAGATAAACTTGAAAACGCAACAAATAACCAATAGTACAAGAATGACCCTACACATACAAACAAATTGACCTCTCTCTTATACAACAACTAAATTGGGATATTTCTGTTCTAGTAATATATAATACACAATTTTTGGTAGGGTGGAATGAGGTTTGGTGCCCCCATCAAGATCATTACCTTATATTGAGGCAGTCATTCTATAGCATGTGAATGCAAGTCAGAACATATGCAAACAAGTTTTGAAAAAAAAAACTGGTTGTCTATTGTTAATACTAAAAGCCAAAGCTTTTTAACAATAATGATCTGCCTAAGGTTGTTTTTACCTGATCACCAACTTTTAAGACAAGTGTTATAAAATTGATCTAAGAAGTATCATCTTTATACAGTAATATCCACCAATATATAAAACAATCACCTTCAGAAAGAGAAAATATACAGCAAGGCCAACCAACTGTTAATCACTTGTGTAACGTCTTCACTAGCAAAATTGGAAGAATTTGATATAAAAATTCCAGTACATGTGTATAAAAAATTAAAAGATCAACTAACAAATCAGATATGTATTTGAATGTATCAATTAAAAAAAAAACAAACATTGAAATTTTCAAGCTAACTAATAATATATATTCTCTCGTCTCTATTTTAACATCTCTTAGAGTTACGATGAACCTGGCACCATGCTTATAATGAGACAGAAAACACTTAATATCAAATATTGTATATAAATAATTCTACAGGGCATTTTGAAAGTATGCTAACACTCTATTATATATATCATTAAAATGTGTAACTTGACCAAGGATTCAAAATCCTCCAAAAAATATTAAAACTTGAAAAAGTTAACAAGCATTAAAAAGGCTATACAGACTTCATTGCTATTTTTCTTCAACAAAATTTTAAACAGAAAATCTTTTAAATTAATGGCTTAAATATTAATCATAAATTTTAAAAACCAAATAAAACTTTCACATACTTCCACTGCCCCAAATCTTTTTTCTCTCTTACCATTTTTTAATAATATACACTGTAGTTGAAGTATTCTATTTTCTGTTTTGACAAACAAACATGGACATATGTGTACCAACATAGGCATACTCTGAACATAGACACAATATAGAAACATTCTACAGACACAATAAAAATGGGGTTTGTTATTAAATGTTAAAATGCAGTAATCAACAAATAATAATAATAACAATAAAAAATAGACATGTTAAACATTTACACATTCAGAAACAGCAGTTATGAAAGATCACATATATACAAAAATTAAAAAAAAATAATAATAATAAGAAGAAATGAAAATTTTTTTCATCTAGGAGCAAACAAAAAAAAAAAACCAATATTTTTACATTTATGCATAGTTATAAAAAAATAAACATGAAACAAATTTTTAACAAAAACTATTAAAATTTTTGTCTCTATAAACTTGGTCCCATTAAATAATTTGTTACTTTCTTTAGCTCTTTAGGATGATTTACACATAAAAATGTTTTCACAAGGATTTTTTTTTCACTGTGTAAAAAGAAAGAATGTTTCATAATTAGCAAAAATATTCACATCTGTTTTTTAAACAATTTTTCTTCTAACATGTGTATTCAGTAGTTTGACTTCCTTATTACTATGTTAATATAATTTACTGACTCAAAAAAAGAATTTTTTCTTAAACACAAATGCTTTTCTTTGCAAAGATGTTTTTCTTTCAAAATAAGTCCTGGAATGATAAAATTTAATTTAATTTTTCCATAAAACAGAAACCAACATATACTAAATACTTGTATGTCTTTAAAATCTGACTTCACAAATACAATTTGACAATGTGTCTTTGAATAATTTATTCTTGCAGCTGCTGCTGATCAGATGGTTTTCTCTCCATATCTTTGTACATAAGGCAGGCAAATATTGTCATAATCATCTTCGGTTTAATTTCTACTATGTCCTCTGGAAGAGCATAGATACGGGCCCCAATTTTTCTACCCATAGTAATGGCATACTTGGCATTTTTTAACTTGTCCTGCAAATAATAATACATCTCATTTTATATAAATATATATATGAAGAATTTGTTATCTGCAAAGTGGGTAAATTAAGAACTGTCAATTTACAGCACATCTAGTGTCTCTCAAAGCTTTAATCTTGTTTGTTTATGATAACTTTCCAGCCTAGAGTATATTTGTGTAAGTGAGTGAAAGCAGTATGTTAAATAAATTGATTTTGCACCCTACTTCATTTACATGTATATCTTGTTAGCAATAATTATTTAAGATGAAATATTCATAACTATAAAGTGGACAAGTCAAATGTCCTATAAATAGTTGTTACAAGATTTATCATTTGACAATCACTGATTAGTTGGCTTAAATTACTTACTCCCTGGTCAAAATCATTTCACTTATACTGATATCGCCAGTTCCAGTGGTTGAAGTTGGAGTATGTAGGTAGTGGAGTGGAGTAATGGAGTTTTAGGCCCCCGTCAAGATTTTTTCACTTATTTCGAGGCAGCAAGTTTTAGGATGGTGTAGGAAACTGGAGTGCCCAGAGAAAACCAACGATCTTCAGCAAGTAAACTGACAAACTTTCTCACACTAGCATCTGTCCCAAGTGGGATTCAAACCCAGGCGGTAAGGGGCACCATGATCCATAAGCACACGCTTTAGACCATTCGGCCACCGAGGCCCCTCCGAGTATGTAGGGAAAAAACACCAAGCTTTTGTCCAGGAAATGACAAAACTTTTTTCTACCCTAGGATCTACTTTCAGTGAAGCACTGTGATCTCCAAGTTGGTATTTTACTTCAATACACCACCAAGGCTCCGGTATAGACCAGAGACTGTATCCCCTTTTACTCACTTGGCTGAAAATATAGTGACGTACTTAGCAAATCAAAGTACTGAAAGTACTGAAAGCAGACGACTCAATGATTGCAACATGCCTCATTACTGATCATGACCAGTATTAGTAATAAATCATAAATCAAATTAATGAGAATCAAATAAAATATGACTGAATGTTTAGTCTGTAGAGATTATAATATATATATCCCACCGTAGAAAGAGATGTTTCCAAACATGATGCCATTGTTAAAAATTTTCTTTATCCTAGCCAAAATACAGTAAAACTTGTCTACAAAGGCCACTTGAGGGACTGGCTAAAAGTGGCCTTTGTTGACAGGTGACCCTTGTAGACAGGGTCGATATTCTGAGAACCAGTTATGTCCCTTAATTTGCATTTTGACTTATAACTTCACCAATTCGACAGTTATAAAATGGAAGTACAAAGCACCAATATTAATGTATTGTTAAAACAATGGACAATTGTTTTTAATTTAATATTTTAGGGATTTTTTAAATGCAAGAAAAATTATAAGCTTTGTGTCATTTATTGATTATATAATTTTCTATGCATTAATATATTTTTTCAAAATATTTCTGACATATCCAGTTAATCAGGTGAGCTTCAAAAAGCCCTGCATTGGCATTTGTACCATTCTTACACTACCTAAACCCCTAGGCTAATCTTACATCTCCCATTTCTAGAAAATGTCCTGGCAACTTTCAGTTTTAGAAGGGTTGCCAATAAGGGGGATTTTTTGTTTTAGAAATAAAAAAATCTGGACAACTTTCATTTCAAAAATAATTATGACTGACAAGAAAAATACTTGTATGTAAGAAACAATGGCACTAATAAAAAAAATTTTAAAAAATGAATTTTACCGGTAATACATGTCCAGGTAACATAACCCCTTTGTGAGCCCCATTGAGAGGTGATAAAAAAAATCAATACTTCACCTTGAATAGCCGGACTTTTTGACACTGTTTAAATCTTTACCTGTAACAGGTTACCGTTAATTTAGGGCTTTATTGTGGATAATTGATGAACAAACTTTCAGAGGATTTTATGATCAGCTTCTAATTGATGGATTAATGATTGTCAAGTGTTAATTTTATAAAAGTGAGTAGAAATCGGCGAAAATGTCTACTGTCCTAAATTCTATGTTAAGCAACTTAATTGCCGATTTAGAAGTTTTCCATAAAACTCAAGAATTGATAAAATTATTTTTATAAGTTTTGATAATAATGTTATGAGTTTTACCATTTTTTCAATTGATTTTATGGTCGCTTCCCCCAAAAATTTTCCCGAGAATATGGGATTAGTGACCGTTGTACACAGGTACTTTTTCCGAATAGGCGGCCGCTAGGGTGACCGCTGACCGCGTCAGACAGGTGACCGCTCTACAGAAGTTCATTATATAGTAAAAACGTTAGGGACTGTTTCAGACTGACCGTTACTGACAGGTGACCGCTCTACACAGGTGACCGCTACCACAGGTTATACTGTATTATGTGATCAATTATTTGATCCAACATGTAGCATGGTAGCATGCTGTATCACGTCTCCACTATCAATTGATGTAGTAAAGCGTTTATACGTTTTTATAAACAATATCCAATAGTGTAACAAAGGCATTGAAACACCTGCCAACATTAATTTTGATAGAAATTCTATGTACCATCAAAGTTAATTGATGTGGAAAGAAAACACATTTCATGAGTATTTTATGATTTTTTTTGTGATGGTAAAGTACAGAATTTTTTAACTCAAGCCTCTCACCAAAGTTTATGGCAAATGAAAATTAATGAACATGCTGATTAAATTCCATTTTAAACCATTATCAGTGCAAAATTATCCTGAGATATATACTTGACAATGGATATTAGGTCTATAACAAACTTTTAATGCCATGATGTGTTCAGCTTAAACAAGACATAAAGTTACTTGCACTTCATTATATCAGTTCTGAATTTTTTTTTTTCCCTGATTTCTTTCGACCAAAAAAAATGTACAATATAAGGGCACAAAAATCTAGCATGCATAAGTATGTTTTAACAAGACACAATGGCATATACAATTTAAGCATCAGATCAAATCTACTTTGGTAATGTTACTGCTTTGTGTAAAAGTTATGTCAGTTTCCATGCAAACGGGTGACATATTTTCCCTTTAACTTGCATTTGAACATCCAATATGCAATGAAATAATATTGACTAAACGTTTAACACCATTCTACTACATTTCTGACACAGAATTCCAAAAGCTCTGCCATAGCTTATCCAAAGTTTCACATTGCAGTCAAACCCATTTCATATTTGATATACTGGTAGTTTTCATTATAAAACAGCATGAGGACTAACAAAAATTTTACAAATTTCAAAAGTACTTAATACACATAATAGACATTATTATATCATGTTGTTCATCCAAAGTGGCAAGTTATAAAATCAGTGGTCATTGTATGTTTTTTTTTTCTTTTTTTTTTGTTGTAGTATGGCAATGTACATCCATATTTGTTATCTATACAAAATACGTGTACCTACAAATATTAATGGGAGTTAAGTATAAGGATCTGATGGGTTTTTTTTTATATCAGGATGAACGCAACATGTTTGTCAGTTTTCTACATTATAATCTATAATGATCTTCATCTGGGATGAAGATTTAATATAATTCTGTGTCTTGAATTCTGGTTCATTTTGGACATGTTAGACTGTAGGCAAATTTTGTTATAAAAATGTGTATATATATATACATGTATGACCGAATAATAATACATAGATTAAAAAAATAGAAATAATAGAAAAATTGAAATAGAAAATGGATATATTTCACCTCTGTTTATTTTAAAAGCATCAGTTCTCATTTGTATACTAAAATATAGTAGCATATACAATATACAATGCATTCATTAATAGTTTAAGTACCAATGATTGGAAAGTAACACAAACTCAGTTTATTCCATGCACTCCAATTTATTCTTCACTCGTGACATATTTTGTAAATAAAAATCAAACAAGAAATAATATTGACTATTGACTCTAGTTTCGTGGTTTAATTTTAAAAATCTTGACTTCCATCTAATTATTCAATCTTGACTTCAATCTGTTGATTCAGTTCAAATAATCTTGACTTCAATCTCTTGATTTAGTTCAAATAATCTTGACTTCAATCTCTTGATTTAGTTCAAATAATCTTGACTTCAATCTCTTGATTCAGTTCAAATAATCGTGATTCAGTTCAAATAATCTTGACTTCAATCTCTCGATTCAGTTCATGATCAAGTAATCGTGATTCAGTTCAAATAATCTTGACTTTACTCTCAATTCAGTTCAAATAATCTTGACTTAAATTTTTTGATCAGTTCAATTAAAATAATCTTGACTTCAATCTCTTGATTCAGTTCAAATTACCTCGGATTTAATTTCTTGACTATTGACTTCAATTTCTTGATTAAGTTCTTACATTTTTTATTAAATTCAAATCGTCCTACTTCAATAATACTGCAGTAAGTTTACTGCATCCGCATATCATAATCACAAAACCATCATTTCCCCTGGTTAAAAAAAAAAAAAAAAAAAAAAAAAAAAAAATCGCCACAGCTTTCGCCACTTTGATTTTTTTTCGCCATTTTGAATTTTTTTTGCCACCCTAATTTTTAAATCTTGATCATTTTTAAATTTCCTAATTACGGGCGGCAATTTTTTTCTTCTAAATCCGGACATGTTTTTGCTGAAACTCACTTGCAACATGTGATGCAGAGCGCTTGAAATAAACATTTGATAAAATCAAGAAGAAACTTTGCTGTTTTCAATAATTTTACAATAAATTGTTGTTTTCACATGTTTATTTCATTGTGTATTGCGCCATTGCATCGTAACGTGGAACAGGTATGTGCAATGTGTTAACGTTTTTATGTAAACTCAATAAAATCATACCTTTAATAAGTGCTTTAATTTTCTGTGAAAGTTGATTAAAATTATTTAATGTTCACTTCCGAAAAAATCATGGAAGACAGAATCTTGTCGGTACACTAGTTCAACATAGAGACATTTTTTTCTGATGAAAACAGGAAGTGGCCTTTTTCACTTGTTTGTTATGGGAATTCCCGAAACGACCATGTGATTGTTCTAACCGACAGACGCGATAAAAAACTGTTTTGCAAAATGAGAATTACATTAAAATATGTTTGAAATATTATTTAAAATAATTTAATTTTTGAAATTTTTATTTGCGGGAGTTGGGACTTGTTCCATCTCTCCTTGTTTGTTTACATGAAATATATCTTATACTTACCAGGTTATAAATAGCAATAATAAATCTTAAAATGTGTCAAGTTCTTCAAAGCAGGTCAAGTCAACGGACCAATGAAAGAGCTCCATTCAATCAGGTGATCAAATTGACCAATCGTCGTTAAATCAGTGTGGCGTACCTTTCCACATTTATACATACATTACCGTAACCACAAAAATAAACAGAACATATTTTTCTGTTATTGTTTGACACTAAAATGTTTTTATTAGAAACGTGATAAAAAAAATTAAAAGATCGGTGTATAAAACCTTTTTCTTGTCCGATTTAAGCTTAATGGAGTACACACGTATCAAAAGTTCGACAACACGTTGGCGGGAAGGAATCGTTGTGGTGGGAAAAATGTGAAAAGCCACGGTAGGTGGAACATCCAACAATTTTATTCACGTATCCAGTTGAGTTGTTAATTATTATACATTTAATTATTGTTCTCTTTCTTAATGTAATTTCTGTCAAGAATCTCATAGATATATAATGGTGTTTGTGGAAACTGACAAAGAAATGCCTTATCAAACATTTGAATGTCCCGCTTAAACAGTCGCATCTGGCCGATAGAGGTCTCAATTAAACACTTCCGTCAACCTTCCTGATCGCAATAAAGCTGACGCTGTTAGCGTCTGCTTTAAAAATTAAGTGACCAAGATTCATCTAAAATTCAATCAATTCTCTGAATTAAAACACTGCTGTTTATCAGCTGTTTTTATTATACATGTAAATCTTATTAAACAAACTGCATTACTTAAAAACAAGAATTCCACGGAATTAAATGTCTCGCCTGGTTACTTTTTGACTTCAACATAAACTTTAACATTTTGACACACTGCTGCCTATGCCGACACCGGAAAAGTAACACTTCAGTCTCGCCTTATGGCGATGCCAGGCTCGACAACAGGTTTTAAAGTCATTTATCAAGACAAGATACTTACTTCTGCTGAAGATCCTTCCGACAACAAATCATATTTAATTATTCCAGGTTTAATACTATCAATTAAATCGATAATAATTCTTCCATCACTCAATGCTGAATCCTGGAAACTCCTAACCTCTGCCTTCTTTCCTTTAGCCTTTAACTATGAAAAAATAAACAAGAAATGGTAAGCAAGTGAAATATATGATCACATGTCCTTGTCAAGTTTTCTCCCCAAAATATATGAAGAAATTACCTACTAAAGTTGCAAAAATGATAACCTGTGCATTGTGGTTATAGCAATAATCAATACAGGATTTTTTATATATCAAAACTGTCAAATGTGGAATTAAAAAATTGACTTAAAGAACTCTTGTCTTTAAACTCTAAATACTAATTTCTTTGTGAACATTATATGTAACATGTGTTTAATGTACACATAAAGCCTACAGAATCATTAAGAACTATTAAACTTTCCATTGATGTCAGATACATGTATAACAAACTTCAAGAAAACTGAGACTACAAAAAGAGAACTGTTCACCTTTAAACTCTGTCTGTTTGTTTCTATGTCAGTCCTTCACAGCCAAGTCTGCTATGACTACAACATTCATGATTCATTTATTGTTTCAAATTTCAAGATACAAAGCTATAAATTTCCCTTTATTTTAATTTATTTTTTTGTCCATGTATCTGTATGTCACAATAATATCCCTGTATCTTCTACATTTCTCAACAGGTTTTAATTCCAAGACAAGACATAAACAAGGGTCAAAGGTCAACATCACAGAGTCAAATCAAGGTAAATATTTGACCTCACTGATTAATATATAATGAAAATGCATCTTACTGTTTCATTAGCCCATTCTATGATTTCTTTATCTATCACTGCATGCCCATCTTCTGTTAGTGAAGACAAAATAGCCAAAGTATATGCTCGCATTAACTGCCAGACCAAAGCTATTTAAAAGACAAAAAATATCAAATTTAATAAAATTTCAACAGAATTAGATGTCTTAACTCTACACATGTACTTACATTTCCATTCTAAAGCAAAATGAGATGGCAAACCTTCCTTGCTTAACACCAGTTAGTAACGAAAATCATGGGTTTTAATATAGAAATTGTTCTGATCATACACACAGCCACCAGGCATTAAGTGTGTTAGGGTTAGTGGAAATCTGGGCTATGGTCATGCAAGTTAAAATTCATTAAATGGCATTATTGGCTATAACATAGTTGACTTGGTAAACCTAATAGAAAAGGACAATTTTAAGCAATGTTTGGTCAGTGATTGCCAAATGTTATAACTTGTAATACTGAAAAATACAAACATTTGATAAATTCACTTCCTGAGGATATTCTGGGAACTTCTCAATGGCTCAGTGGTAGAGCATTCATGGCAGCAGGAGTCATGGGTTCAAACCCCAGCCGGGTCATACATAAGTCTTTAAATTTAAAGTTTTATATATTGCTTCCATGCCTAGCTCGGCATTAGTAGGATTGAGTATCAATAGGCTCACCCTATGCAGGATAATGGATTGGAAAAGCAGCATGCTTGTCTAGGGAATAGTAACTCTGAGCTAGCAGCTTACCAAAAAGTTGCCCAGAATGTGTGCTAGTACACAGCAGGCCATACTACACAATCCCAAATCACATGCTCCTAGATTAATCCACAGAGATTAATAACCTTGCCATTGTTGGAAATAGCTGAAAAATTGCTGATAGGACATTAAACAACATTACAACAACAACAACATTGTGTGAACTTGTATCACATGCTAAGGCTAAACAAAGTGGAGTCTTGTTCTTCCAGGTGCTCCTGCCAATAAAGGATAATATGCTTCAATGCTTGGGTCAAACTATTGACTTGACACAATATTTACCTAATGTTAATGTTTGATTTCCGTCTCGTATATCTTCTCCTCCGATTCCAACAAGTGAAAATTTCATCTGTTTGCCAAGTTCAATACAATAATTGCAATTTTCTGAAACATGATATAAAAAGGATATAATAAATGGAGAAATAGTTTTGCATTGATAAACTAACATGCAGCCCCTCTCCCTTAAATTGATTTATGCATATTTGTATATTCGAGTTAAATGCATGATTTTTCCTCACATTCAGGCTTTAGAATTAAACATAATCTACTGTATCATTATTTAAAACAGTTGATTTCTGTACAAAATATAAAGTTTACTTACCCAATTTCTGAAAGTTCTTTCTCATTTTTTGAAATTGTTTAACAACCCTCTTCCAATCAACACATCCTTTCTTAATAATTTCATACAATTGGAAAATAACAGCACCATCTTGTAAGTCTGTGTACAAGTATGTGACAAATGGTTTAACTCCCATACTGTTCATCCAGTTACGATAAGCTGTGGAAAATAAAAAATAATCTTAATATAGAGGAATTAATTATTGTAATATCCATAAATTTTTGCTATAACCTACTTGCAGATGCACAGGATCCTTTCTCAAGAAAATAATACCAACATTTGCAAAACTGACTAAATTGTGGAGTCAAGACTCACTCATTTTAATTAATGTTTTGGTTACTTGGTGTTTTTCTTTAAAACATACAGGTCGGTAGTGATAATGAAGTAAACTAGTGACCCCCCCCCAAAAAAAAAGTTGACCTTAGACAAGGCATTTGACACACTGATATTGGTGCAGAATGGAATTTGAACCTAGGCATAAGCATGTGGCCAAAAACTACTCGACCAGAGAGGCAATGTTATGTGCTCACGTCATTACATAGTCAGATTTTTTGAGTGTGTCATGCATATTGTGACATAAGACATCAGTTTGGTAAGGACACACTCAAAGGTTTCTCTGACTTATATTTCTAAATGCTAAGAGAAAGACAAATAGGGAAGTACATGTATATAGTTAACTGATATCCTTACTGAATGTATTGGCTATAAATAATTTACATTTAATCCTGATAAAATATCATAAACATGTCTTGCCAAGTCCACAATGACTTTTAATCTATAGCACAATGTCTTTTTGAAGTGTCAATATCCAAAGCCAATTTACAAGGTTGTTCTGAATTATACCACAAGATGTGCAACTGATTTAATGAAATATTTTAGAGATTTATTAACTGCTCACCGATTCATACCATTCCCCCCCCCCCCCCAACAATTTGGCCATACTTACTTTTTTCTTCCCTTGTTTCCTCAACAATATTGGACATATCAGTGTCTTGAGGAGGATTCAAAGCAGGGTATGTATTGAATAAGTTAGCAACAAAAGCTAAATTCAGTTTTTGATATCCTTTCACAATGTCTTTTGCTGTTACAAAGCTTCGACAATCTATTTTTGCAGCCTGTTCTAATACAGCTTCTGCCCTTTCTTCTCCAGCAGGCAACTGTATAATAAAAAATAAGAAAAAAAATTATACCATGGTAGTACGCTAATTTATAGATTATTAAAGATAAATCTCATGACTTTTATAGTACATTTGACATTTCAAGGAGACAAAATCCAAGACAATAAAAAGTTTTTTAAATGAATATGCAATCCAGATTAACAATATAATTATTATTATTGTCTTTTTCTGCTAGATATCAGAAGACAAATATAGCTCATCAGATTTATATTTTGAAAATATTCAGCAAAAACTTTTTGACATTTTTTGTACTGGCTCTATGGGATTTCAGGGTGAATGGCAGACTTTAAACAATAGAACTTAAAATAAAAAACCACTATAAATGATAAAATAATACTACTTACATCAAGTGGTGCTAATGATACACCTTTATCTGCTGGGGCGATCTGATGGAGTAAATATGTGTATGCTTCTGAGTCCTGTGAAGTATAAATACATACTGTGACTTTCCTCTCTAGGCTATATAAAGCATTCGCTGAGCAAAATTGCATATAATTTTATCTAACAATAATCTATCAAAAAAATTGACATCAATAATTAAATATTACAATGTGGTTCTATGTGTTATAAAATGTAAAAATGAATTCATTCTGTAGATTGAAAGTCAAAATTTAAAAAAAAAATACTGCAATGAATATATATATATATATATATATATATATATATATATATATATATATATATATATATATAAAAATTTAATTTCTAATAATCATATACAAAAATACATACATGAAGTAATTTTTTTTGTCATAAAAAGCAAGCCTGAGAACAAACCTTGATATCATCACCAAAATTTGTAATTGTTCTGTCGATGCCAGCATTTCGTAAATGATAGTTAACCCATCGTAGAAGAATTTGTTCAGGTGATAGCTTGTTAAGATCTTCAAAGGTTTCATCATCTTCTAATAGCAACACTAATCCAGCATGTTTTGATAGTGTTATTTCACTTAATAATCCAATCTACAATAAATAAAAATTTAACAGGCTTTAACTATATTTTTTTAATTATTATTATTATTTTATTATTATTATTAGTATTTTTTTTTTTTTGAATAAGACTACAACAAAAGTTTAAATGCTTCAATTATGTTAATACATCGAAAAAGTCATCGCCCTTAGAACTACGAGTGGAGTGGAGTGGATTGGGACAATGGTGCTTTACACCCCAGTTAAGATTCTTTCACTTATTTTGAGACGGTCAGTTTTGGGATGTTGGAGGAATCCGGAGTGCCCAGAGAAAGGCACCAATCTTCGGCAAGCGAACTGACAAACTTTCTTACACTAGGATCCTTACAACCACATGTATGTTTGTATTTTTTATTTTTCAAGATATCTAATTACATTTAAATAATAGAAATTAAAAGTTTCCAAAGTTCAACTTAAATAATTTTTTAAAAGATTACAACCAAACTGTCCAACAAAGGCTTTCCAAAGATTATTTTAGTTGGCAGCAAATACCAATTCTGGTAACTAAGAATTGCAAGCATACAATGTAGGTTATCCAACAGATGTTTCTCCATTTATAAATCTGAATAAGAAAACTCAACAAACAATCCTAAATCAAATCTGATATCATCAACTACAGCCTACCCTAATGATCTGCCACAGAAGACCCAGTATTAAATGTTTCTTTCCTTCTCGTATATCAGCTGGCCCAATATTGACAACATAGCATCCAATAGCTTGTGCAGACTGTAGTGCCAGGACCAAGTTTTCATCTATTCTGAAGACTGAAAGCTTTCCCTTATTTATAGCTCTCTCATCAATAGTATTTGGTACTGCTGTGTTTATAAGTTTACTAAAATAAACAAAAATTAAAATAATGTGTAAAGCTGTAATACATATAAATCAAATACCATGAATGTTAAAACCTATTTTTTGTAAAAAAAAAAAATCAAGTGCGAAAAATAGTGTGCATAGTTATCAAAATTTTTTGCTTTTACACTTTAGGAATGGGACGTTTTTTACTCAAATCAACAGTAGAGTGAACAGATTTACATTAATAAATGTTTGGTTCTAGAAGAGACAACCAGCAGGGTAATGACAAACTGCATTCTACACTCTGAAATTAACTTGGCAAAGAAGCAACTCTTTGCTTGCTACTTTCATGTCTTGGTCAAATCCATTTGAGGTTATGGGGCACCGAATATTTTTAACCTTGTTTAACCACATTTGAAGACAAAAGGACATATGGTAAATAGTGCAGACTTGTTTCAAAGGTTTTGTTCTCACCCCAGCTGAATTGTGTGGTTTCTCTGACCAAGACATTAAATTCATATTGTTCTAGAGCACACAGCAGAATAATTGGCAGAAATCCTATGTGTGACCTCAAATTTTAAATTTGTGCATTCTCTGTTGTTATTTCCTGTCATAAACCAAATTAAAGCAAGTTTCTTACCACAATAAAATACCATTTTTACAGTTGGCATACAGTTCAGTGTCTTTCATTGGTAAAAGATCCTTACACTCTTCATCATCTCCAAGACTCCTACAAAAGACAAGGGAACAGACACAATGATTAAATGATAATGTTATCAACATCCCATTGTCATGGATACAGACATTATAATAATGTAATATTAAGAAGATTGAAATAAGAGTAAAATGAATGGGTTCACCTGTGTAACAGGTAATGCATGCTAAATTTACCAGGTAATGCATGCTAACTTCTTGTGCAAACAAACTGTTTCCAATGGTCATGGGTATTGTTCTTATCTCTATTTAACAACACAGTTACCAATACATAAAACAACACCAATTATGCAATTCAAAATCCAATGGAAATAATACATATCATACATAATGTGAAACACAAACAATCCCTTAGACTTTATACTTCATGACTCTTTACAGAACTGAGTTGAGTAATGATGCTTTTACATCCAGGTCAAAAGAATTTTACATGTATCAAGAAGGTCAGTTCAGGAAAGCTTCAAAGGTACTCAAAAGATAACTACTAACATACATATCCTACAAGCCAAGTGACTTTCTCCAAATAAGGATCTGTCAAAGTGGGGTTCAAGACAAGGAGATGAGACTTTCCTGATTAGTTAGTATTACATACTTATTCATCCAGTTTGTGAAGGCCACTTGTTCTTCAATAGCCACTGTGTGAGTGGTACCTGCAACAGAAGCTTCTGAGGTACCGCCATGGGTTTCAATATTTGTTCTGGTTTTAACAGCAACTTTATATTTCTTTCCAAAGTCATGTTTCTCCTTTAATTCACCATACAGCTAAATATATATAGACAATGACATTACTGAATAATTTCCAACAAAGTACTGTTAAAATACATCGCTGTTGTGTGTATGTGTGTTTTTTTTCTCCAAATTTGCTTAAATTTATTGCTAAGAAACCAAATTACAACTTATGTACAGATAGGAATTTATAACAAAAATGACAGGTTATCCCTCTGACGTTAAAACCTTTATAGCTTAACACTTACCTTCCTAAACTCATTAATTGATAATCTATTATTTTTATCAAGATCATACTGTTCCATAAGTTGACGGACACTGTAACCTGGTAATGTGATGCCACATGCATGAAGTGCTGTACCGAGTTCACTTAAATCTATGTCACCTTGTCCATCCTGATCAATCTATAACAGTAAGACAAAAATCATTTATAAAACATCAAAAGGAAAACATAAACAGTTTAACCACTAGTATAAGAAATTTAAATGAAATCCCAAACAGCTAAAAACATTTTCTTTAAGACTTTATCACTGGTTACCAAAACAGTAGTTCTTCAGCCCAGGACTATCACAAGTTCAGACAAGTCAATTTTACATTTGGAGAAGTTGCATTGGTCCAAAAGGAAAAACATGATAAAAAGTTATTGTACAGCTTTGATGTTGTAAATAAATCCTTACTTTACAAAATTTAATATCCCTGAATTTAATTATTTTTATCTACTACATTTTTGGGTAGTAGACATGAGTTGCTAATACCCGAAAAAAATCAGTAATTTTGATCCATGAGGAGCGACTGACCACCCTTTTCTGCAGTTCTTAGATTTCTAGTAGACACAGCAATTTTTGTGCAGCTAGGGGTTAGAGCCAGAATGTAACAAGTTCAAAAATAAATGTTAATACAGTATATATATAAACAACAATAACATTCTTTATTACACTCTGCACCAGGGGCCTTGGGAATTCTTGGCCCCTAATCTTATCCCTACTTTTGGACAAGATATGAATTATATTTCTTCTTAGGAGGAAAGAAGATACTTAGGTTTTATTCAAGCCTTGTTGGATGTGGTTATTATGATGTGAAATTTAAGCAGGAAGTTACTAGATTTGACAGGAAGAATTAATATGATCAATTGTCAATGTACACTTTATCTTCATAATTTAACAATTAAATTTCCCAGAAGCACTTGAAACTTAATTTGATAACATCACACATAACAATACATAAATATATAATATTCACGATGAATCTTCAATCGGTAAAATGTTTTTATTGAATCAACTAAATATTTGTTTCAATTCAATGGTCGCTTTTTGATATAATTTAGTTTAAAGCTAGAATGAGCTGTACCAGTTACACATCATCCTTTTTTTCTTTACTATCAGCTATTCTAGACATTCAGCATTTTATAATGTGTTGTTTTAAGCATTACTATAAATTTTTTTTTGACTGCACTGTACAGATATGTGAATTACTTGAATTAATAAATTACAAAAAAAGTCAAGAGATTAGGGAAATATCTGAAAACTGTCATAATAGTAATGTGTCCACTGATATAGCAGAAAGACATTTTGTTCATATGTCAACAAGAGCATCAAGTAGTTTAAATTAATATACATGTACTCGTCTGTTTATTTCATTTTCAACATGTAAAATATACATGTACTGGTCTGTTTATTTCATTTTCAACATGTAAAATTTTAATATCAGAAGATTTAACAAAACATTGCAACATTCTATTATATTTAAAGGTAATGGCTGTTAATTTCAGACTCAACTTAACAAATGAGTTAGTAAATTTCATTCAAGTCATTTTAATTATTTATGATCTAATTTTCTTGTGAAAATCTATTGACACAAACAGTAATTTGGTACATTATAAGTCCTGGTTGTGAAATCCAGAATGATTTGATGTGTAACAATATCCTGATGATCAAAATGTAGTCAGTCTATTTTAACAATTCACAGACATAAAAAGTTTCTTTTTAGAAAACATAATTGCTGTAAATGTACATTTTAGAACACATATTTTAATGAATACTACACAGTATGATTCATCAGTGTACAAAATGATCCTTTGTATTTTCGTTGATATGTTGTTCATCTTAAATATACAAGCAATTGTATAGGCCGATACAGTGTTCTGTAAATAAGTTACTGGGTACTGTACTACAGGTTGTTTGCATGCCAACCCAAATTTTGCAGGTTAACAAATAGGTGTTTACACAAGGAAGTTATTAATTTATACCTAAATACATAAGTCTAGAAAGCTCTGTTACTTAAGCTTTAGTTTGTATTGAAGGATGATTTCACAAAACTCTTTTATTTATAAAATTTATATTAAATTGTAAATATCCCCCCCCCCCCATATTTTTTATTTGACAGGTCAAGCCCTTTCATTTGACACCAATTCTGTTTTCGTCAACGTCGAGGCGAAGCTTCGTGTTTTTATGTAAATAAATATTGATTTAACATGTCTCTATTTTATCCAAAAATATTATGAAAAAAGATCTTTGGGTTCATTGAAATTAAGCCGACCCCAAAATCATCGAGGGCATTCTGCTACTGAGCAGACGCAGAGGAAAACATGGCTGGCTTCCCCTTGCTCTATCGAGTATCTTTAAAGTTTTGATATGGATTCATTTATAATTATTTCAACAATTTACATAAACAACTTACACTGTCAAAAACTTTTCTAAGTTCTTCTATTTGTTCGTTCGTCAAATCTGCCATACTTTGCCTCTGTCCCGACATTTTGCCGGCTTGTACTTGGGATGATTTACAGTGGGTAAGGGTGGGTCGGTCACGTGACTTGAAGTCGGAAGTAATTTCCCAAAGAGGTACAGATAGGGACTATTAAATTGTCACTAACATAGTGGCACTTATATTATCCTTTCCATAATTTAATTTTATAAATATTAGTTTATTTTTAGTATGGTTATTTCATTTTTTTGTTTTATGATTATCAATGTGTGTATTTTTTAAACTTGATTTCCATATTTTAATTTTACAATGGGTAGGTGTCCCTGTACACAGCGAAACCTGTCGCTGCTATGATTTGGTTGGCCATAGCCCTGTATTTACCTGTAGTCCGTTTTACCATTTAAGGTATCGTTGTACTATTTCAGGTTTTATTAATAAAAGTAATCTCGATGAGTAAACTGTGGTATACAGTAAGTACATGACACTTTGACCATATAACTCACCGTGGAAAAGAATATTATAATTTAAATATTTTATGCGGAATTGTTTGCACTTATTTCTTTTTAGTTAAAGCTTTTTATTTAAAGTATGATTTATTTATTTATTTATTTATTTATTTATTTATTTATTTGTATTTATTATTTGATATTATTAATTTATATGTCGTTTACTTGTGGATTTTTCAGCAGAAATAATTTTAGAAATATTTGTGAGATATAAATCATTAAAATATTGCCGCAACCAACAGTAATGATGCTGATGGCGAAGGTGTTGTTGATGATGGTGGTGATTGTGTCGTTAGTCTTACGCTCGTCGTTTTTTGTCGGTGCTGTTGCTGTCACTAGCTGCTACTACTACTACTGCTGCTGCTACTGATGATGATGATGATGATGATGATATTTTTGGTGATGAAGATGATGACGATGACGACAATGGTGATGATGATGGTGATATTTTTGGTGATGAAGATGATGATGTCAAGATATCGCCAACATTAAGTACACAATCCGACCGTTGACTGGATTTTTAATTAAAATTGCAATTGACAAGAGACGGAAAATTATCTTAAACTAACGTAAACTGCCCGACTTACTGTTTACCTCATAATATAAAAATACAATCATTAACTATTCAACGTTTTAGCAAACTTGGTATTATTTTTGTGGCAATAATAAACCCGATAACACTGCCAAGCACTTCTTAATCTTCAAATAGCATGTGTTTCCGTAAAGGCAGAAGTAAAAAATAAAACCACAAAATGTCAATTGTTGACAGTTGGGCTATTAAAGAAACACATATAATGTTCTGTAAAAAACAAACAACAAAAAAAACGTGAAACGTTTAAGAGTTATGACAGAGCTAAAAACAAACGCTTAACAAGTAGAATTAAAAAAAACCTCAATCATGACGAAGTTTGTCGAGTAAAATATAGAAATGCAGAAGTCTGCTTTCAAATAATAAGAAAAAATTATACGGTTAAAGGTCGAGTTTAAGCTAAACATAACGGGAAATGTTAAAAATAACCAAGAAAACTAGATGTTAAGCTGAGATGTTTGTCTATATGGGAAAACCAGAAACACAAAGAACAGACCACAAAATAATAAGATGAAATATGCGTGTTTACAGGTGGAGCAACCAGAGACGCCAAGAATAAGACACACAACAATACGACGAAAAAGGTGTGTGTGCAGGTGAAGATAAACCAGAAACACCAATAACAAAACCACAACTAGAAAAGGAGAAAGATATGTGTAGGGTGGGGCAACCAGAGACACCAACAGCAAAACACACATCAACACGACAGGATAGGAGTGTGCACAGCTTAGGCAACAAGAAGCACTAAGAAACATAACACACAACAACACGACGAGAAAAGGTGTGTGTACAAGTGGGAACAACCGACGTCAAGAAGAGAACACAACAACAAAACGAGATTGCTGTTACAGTTGCGGCAACCAACACCTGAAACAGAACAAACGACTAGACGACGAGATAGATGTGTACACGTGGGGCAACCAGAGCTGCCAAAAATATAAAGAACACACAACAACACGACGAGACAGGAGTGTATACACAGGTGGAGCAACCAGAAACACTTAAAGCGGAACACACAAGATAACGAAAAAGGTTGTGTAGAGGTGAGGCAGCCAGAGACGCCTAATCCTAAACACACATTAACACGACGAGATAGGAGTGTGTACAGGTGAGGCAACAAGAAGCACTAAGAAACAGAACATATAGCAACACGACGAGATAGATTAATACACAGGTTGAGCAACCGGAAACACCAGTAACAAAACACACAACAACCCGGCAAGATAGATATATACACTGGTGTGGCAACCAAAAACACCGAAAACAGAAAACACAACAACACGGCGAGATAGATAAATACACTGGTGGGGCAACCATAAACACCGAAAACGGAACACACAACAACACGACGGGATAGATAAATACAATGGTGGGGGCAACCAGAAACACCGAAAACAGGACACACGACAACATGACGAGATAGTTAATACACTTGTTGGGCAACCGAAAACAGAAAATACAACAACACGGTGAGATAGATAAATACACTGGTGGTGCAACCATAAACAACGAAAACGGAACACACAACAACACGACGGGATAGATAAATACAATGGTGGGGCAACCAGAAACACCGAAAACAGGACACACGACAACATGACGAGATAGTTAATACACTTGTTGGGCAACCAAAAACACCGAAAACAGAAAACACAACAACACGACGAGATAGATAAATACACTGGTGAGGCAACCAGAAACACATAAAACAGAACACACAACAACACGAATGGGATAGATATATACACTGGTGGGGCAACCAGAAACACCGAAAAAAGAGTACACGAAAACAAGACGGAATGGGAATGTATAAAAGCGGAACAAGAGACAACAACAAGACGTGATAGAAGTGTATGCAGGCATGACGAACAAAGACAACAACAGAACATTCGACAACAAGGCGGGATAGGAGTGTATGCGGGCGTGACGAACAGACAACAACAAGACGAGATAGCCGTTATAAAAATGCAAGCGTGACAACAGAACACAACAGACGAGATAGGAGTGTACAACAACAGAACACACAACAAGACGAGATAGGAGTGTGCAGCAACAGAAGACACAACAACAAGACGAGATAGGAGTGTATGTAGGCTTGACAAACAGACACAACAACATGACAAGATAGAAGTGTACAGGTCGGGCAACCAGAAGAAGACATACATTTTTAGACAATATCCAAACTTAAAAATATAAACGCTTTTGCCAAGCGTTTTATCCCGCTATTACTGAAGTGGTATTCGAACCTAAACAAGAAGAAGCGTTTTATTCTATAACCTGGGCTTTTAACGTTGCAGCATTTCTTTTTAGAACAATTTGATTGTTATATTTCTGACGTAAGTATTTATAATCAGTACATTTTATGTATATAGTACTACTGATAAAATACCAATGACTAACTGTAATTTATCCATAACTTATAAACAAAATAGATAACCTTATTCTAATAAACAAATAACATAAACAAACAAAAGTAGGTTTATAAAACAAAGTCTGGTATATAGATAAAAGGTGAATTTGTTTCAAATAAATTATTGTACAGCAACTTTTCTTTTGTGTTTTCACAGCTTTACCCTAAACATTCATCACCATTGTTTATAACAGAATGAAAATTATTAAGAAAAGGCAAAGACGCAGAAAAGTTAATCAAGCGCAGGATCAAAGTTGCGATAAGGCACAGTGAGGTACAGGAAATGGCGAAGATTCGGAGACAGGTATCTTCGACATCGAATCTTTGCACATTCGCAATCTCGTTTCCGCTTCATCAAAAGGGGATAAGCGAACCGTAAAATGTCGAAGAAATGATAAGTAAGTTCGATTATGGGTAAGCAATGGTTGGATTGAAAAGGAGCAAAGATACGATGGTGAAGAAACAAATCTATTATTGCTTTGTTTAAGTTTCTTGTCCCTAGTACATGCATTATAAAGGGACAAGAAGAAATGGAAAGCATAAATGAAAGAATTTGCGAAGAAGCAATGGACGATTTCAAGTCGCGATCACGTGCACGTTTAAGTTTAAACTACCTGGCGTAGTTTTCTTAGTTTTATGTTTGAAATGTTTAGGAGACTTTCTTCACTCGCTTCTCTGCCTTTCTCCCTTTTTTCTCGGAGTTTTTTTTTTTTTTTTTTTTTTTTTTTTTTTTTTTTTTTTTTTTTTTTTTTTTTTTTTTTGATTGAAGGATTGAAATTGTAACGGATATAAGTCGATGATTTGAAAGGAAAACTCAAATTAGCGATATTGGACGAGGAGATGGTACTCTCATGTGCTATTTTTGAATTGTATTATTTTATGAAAATTCAAAAGCAGCACATAAAGTACAATGAAATTACCGTGGTATCTTAATTTTTGTTGTTTTCGTAGATATTATCTGAATCTTGAATTTATAAGTCAACAAAATAGTAGATATTACAAACGTCCCTAAACGAAAACTACAAATCTCTTAGAATCACGAAAAGAGACAACCTAAAAAATAAATGTTCTCAGAGTATTTATGTCGCATTTTTTTCTTTTTGTTTTATATTTGAATTTGGATTCTTTGTACATATAAGTTCCTAACAGAGGCCTGCGTAATGATGTTTAACACTCCAATCAAGATTCTTTCATTTATATACAGGCGACCAGTTCTGGTATGGTGGAGGAAACTGGAGTGGCAGAACACCACCAATCTTCACTAAGAGAAGTGGCAAACTTTTTTACTGCCCAGATGGGATTCGAAACCTAGACGGTGAGAAGCACTGACCCGTCTTCGCGCTTTAGCCCACTCGGTCAACGAGCCCGTCCTAACAAAGTAAAGTATCGAAAAATATCTGATGTTTAATAATAATAATAAAGTCCAACTTTTCAAAATACTTTTATCATGTAGTTCAGACGATACTTTTAAATTATAAAATTAAATTTCTCTAGAATTCCTTATAGATCGAAGTTGGTAAGAATTGTTAAGTTTCTAGGAGGAGCGAACATTCACCAAAGAAAACACGACTACTATTTTGTTTAACATTTTATCTAGAAGTTACAGTGTGTGGGATCACTCTTTTTATAAATAAGTCAATATTCATCAAACTCATACAATACTAACCAATGTATGAGTGTGAAGTGGGAGAAAAAATGTAAAGAGATTCCTAAAAAACATAGTTATTTAATGTAAAAACTCCTATTTAAACGATTTGAGTTACTCAGTATGTCGATTTAAAATTTAGGGTATAACTGATCGTGTGGTCTAAAGCTCCCACTTACGGAGAACCTAGCATCTTACCACCTATAGGATTGAATACCACTCGGGCAGATCCTAAGTGTGAAAAAAATTTTTGGTGGCTTTTTCCAGATACTTTGATTTTCTCCTCTGAGCTAATGAGATCTATGATAGTGAGAGATTCTTAACTGGGACTTATACTTCTCTGTGCGGTGTTCAGACGATTGTGGAGATAAGCGAAGTAAATAGTTTACGTCCGGTTTCTTGGACCAGTTTTCTGTTTTTGTGCCTTTTATGAAACAGTTTACTACTACTGCTGATTGAGGCCAGCTCTATCAGGAGTGGAGATAGCATGCTAGACCCTTAGCTATAGGCGCGTATTTATAACACCGAATGTCACGTGATTAGTACTTGTAAGGGAAAGTTGATCTCTCTAATATACCCAGTCTCATTTCATTTCAAGTCGCCGTACATGTATTTATATGATAAAAAGAAACCATTAAGAAATTAATTGGTATTTTGTGAGAAGATATGTTACATCTGAGCATGAATCAAAGACTATATCATTTTATTTTAATTATTTATGCCTTCGAAGGCCTTTATAGATAGATTAAACTGTATTTGGTACAATCAGCTCTCTTTTTGTGTGAAATTTAGGGGAATTTAAAAAACGATTTTTTGTAAACACTATTTTTTCATTTAACACATACAAGGAAGAAATAGGTTGCTATTCATCTCCACCACAAAAATGATATCATTTATTTTGCTTAATCGTGAACTTTGATCATGAAATTATATGTGAAAAACTTTTTTCTTCCTGTTTAAATTGATCATTATGTTTACTTGTTCATTACGGTCTAGTAAATATGTAGGCCGAGCTTGCTCTCTGTTCCAGCGAAAAATGATACATGTTTTTATTTTCATTGCATTTTATTTAATTTATTTTACTTTTTACGACTAAGTGGTTAACCCCCTCCCCACCCCGCTTTTGATCCTGTATTTTGGTGTTTTTATACAATGTATAGGCCTTCTAAAAGCAGTCAATTCGTAGATCAGAAACAAATAAAGTTTCAAAGTCATACACAACAAATACTTGAGATATAGGGGCCTAGTTAACAGAACTGTGTAATCATTCAAACGTCAATGTGTCATTCAAATGGTTTGATCCCGGTCGACCGAAAGTGGGAAAGTTTTTCTTGTGACATTGCAGACATGTCTATCGACACTCTAAAGACCATATATGCTCACTAGTACAAAACAATCTGTAAGTTGCACAGATCTCACGCCTCGCACAAACTCACGTACAAAGTAATCCTTCAGAGCACCTCACAAACTTGTGTACAAAGTAATCCTTCAGAGAATCTCACAAACTTGTGTACAAAGTAATCCTTCAGAGAATCTCACAAACTTGTGTAGAAAGTAATCCTTCAGAGCACCTCACAAACTTGTGTACAAAGTAATCCTTCAGAGCACCTCACAAACTTGTGTTCAAAGTAATCCTTCAGAGAATCTCACAAACTTGTGTAGAAAGTAATTCTTCAGAGCACCTCACAAACCTGTGTACAAAGTAATCCTTCAGAGCACCTCAGAAACTTGTGTACATATTTTAATCCTTCAGAGCACCTCACAACTTGTGTACAAAGTAATCCTTCAGAGCACCTGACAACTTGTGTACAAAGTAATCCTTCAGAGCACCTCACAACTTGTATACAAATTGTAATCCTTTAGAGCACCTCACATCTTGTGTATAAAGTAATCCTTTAGAGCACCTCACAACTTGTGTATAAAGTAATCCTTCAGAGCACCTCACAACTTGTGTACAAAGTAATCCTTCAGAGCATCCAATAAACTTGTGTACAAAGTAATCCTTCAGAGCACCCCACAAACCTGTGTACAAAGTAATCCTTCAAAGCACCTCACAAACTTGTGTACAAATTGTAATCCTTCAGAGCGGTCACTACTTGTGTACAAAGTAATATTTCAGATCAATAAGAAAATAAAATTGAAAAACTGCAGATGCAGCTAAAATATTATATAACAAACCCAGAATAGACAGTCTCTCTCAGCATTTCTGACATTTAACAATACACAACCAATGAATCAACATAATATCGTCTCGTTCGATCCTGTACCATAAAATAAACTGGGGCCTCGGTGACCGAGTGATCTACAGCGAGCGCTGAGGGATCACAGTGCCCCACACAGTCTAAAATCGAGTCCCACTCTGACAGAACCTAGTGTGCCGGTTTGCTTATCGAAGGTAGGGGGTTTTCTCCAGGTGCTCCGATTTACTTCATCATTCCTGAACTGGTTGCCTCGATATGAATGAAAGATTCTTGACTAGGGTGTTAAACACAGTAAATCCAATCTTATTCATAACATGAACTGATAAAACAGAAATCTATGTTAGAAGCATGAAGCTACATCAAACTTTATAATACCCAAGGCTCCTTGTTAGAAAGGTGCCTCGGTGTCCGAGTGGTCTTAAGCGCGCGCTTACGGACCACAGCACCTGGGTTCGACTCCTACTCAGGACAGATCCCTGTGTGAGAAAGTTTTTCGGTTTGCTTGCCAAAGGTCGGTGGTTTCTCCGGGCACTCCGGTTTCCTCCACCATCACATAACTGATCGCCTCGAAATAAGTGAAAGGATCTTGACTGGGGCGGGAAACACTATTACTCCACTCCACTCCTTGTCAGAAGTGTTAGAATTTCTGACTGTCGTGCAAATTTGACTGGGGTTGGTAATGGCTCGATCTCCGTTCGCGTCATATGCTTATTTTGAATACTTTATTTCATAATAATTCAAATGAATAAAGATAAAGATGACAGATCGTGTTGACATGAACAAGGTGCTTTACAGAAAATACAGCTTAAAATATTTCCAAATAATATAAAAAAAATCTTTCGGAAGGGGTCAAAAGGGATTTATAAGTAAATCAAATGTTTCAAGTCCGATATGTTATCTGTCGGGACTTATAAAAGTTATATGATAATTAAGTAAAGTATATCTTCGATAAATCCTATATTGATAAAACTTGGAAGTATATTGTTATTTAAAAGCATAACTGTGTACGTGGGTTTAAAACGGAATCAATAAATAGCTCGGTATCAAGGACGAAGAAACTAAAGTTTATATACAACAAAAGATCATTTTATCACAAAATTGTAAGATTAATAATCGTAATTAAACGTAGAAGATAAGTAAAATTTCCGGTTTTGAAAAGAAACTCTCTTATAAGGAAAGTTGAGTTTATGGTTAGTTACAATTACATCTAAAAACTAGTTTATTTAATTTTTTAAGAGTAAATGTGAAACTTGATGATGTGTCACTTTTTTCAAGGAAGACATTGTCCGTATTGAGAATTGAGATCATGAATCAAGTCTCTCTCTCTCTCTCTCTCTCTCTCTCTCTCTCTCTCTCCTCTCTCTCTCTCTCTCTCTCTCTCTCTCTCACACACACACACACACACACACACACACACACACACACACACACACACACACACTATCTCTCTCTCTTCCCTAGGCGAACAATTAATTATTATTAATCACAAACAACTCGAAATATCTACATCCTAGAGAGAGAGGGAGGACCAGTATATGAAGTACAATTTATCACAAAACAAACAACTCATACTTACATTCTAGACAATATATATATATATATATATATATATATATATATATATATATATATATATATATATATATATATATATATATATATATATATATATATACAGAGAGAGAGAGAGAGAGAGAGAGAGAGAGAGAGAGAGAGAGAGATGTTTAAGTATAATTAATCACAAACAACTCATCATAGCCACATCCTAGACATTATAGATGAATCAGTCAGTTTTAGTTGATCCTTTTATTTCTATCACGGTCATATTACAGTACCTCGGGGCAATGCGTAATAAATACTAGTATATACAGTTGTTTTTACGTCCCAACAAATATATAATCTTTAGATTTTCTGGAAATAAAAAATATCGATTTATTGCCATATTTCAACCATAACATGCAATACCTTTTAATGTAAAACATAATATCGAATTTTATTCGTTGAAATTGACAATGAATATTTTTCTTCCTTGATGATAGGTTTGCAGTCATTTTAACAAAAACTAATAACTAAAATGAAAAAGAAAAAAATAATAATAATAAATCAAATAAAAAGAAACAACACAAATAATAATAATAATAATAATAATAATAATAATAATAATATCTAATGTTTATTAATGGACAAAAATGTAACCGTCACCAAAGTCAGACATTTTGCAATCAGTGGTTCCTAATGTGTGTGGGGTGGGTGGGTGTGTGTGTGTTTTCATTGACTGTACTGTTCTTGGTTGTGTTGGCAGTTGCCACATACATATTTTTCAGTCGAAAATTTCTTTAATGTTTTCTTTTTAAATAACATCTGTATTTATTGTCGAAATTTAGTTCATTATCCTGTATTTATATAACAACTAAAATTCCGTCCACCTGTTATAGATAAAATGAACGGAGACAATAAATACGTTAGAGTTATCTCCCTTTATTTTATTTTTGGTAGACAGATGTTGAGTTTCATCTGTTACTCTGTTGACATAATAATAAATCAAATATTATCTTTTTACTGAATACATTTCAAACAGACTTACGTGTTTGCTTTGCTTTGTTATAAGCTATAAAAATAATTCAATTATTTGGCGTTAACAAAAAACTTATGTTTGCTTTGTGTAAAATAAGCGTCTTTAAGTGAGCCGAAGTATTTGTCGTCCAATTTTTTTTCTAATTAGCAAAACTGTCAACCTTAGCGACATCTGTTGCATATTTGCACAAAAAGTTTTACAAACAGCAGTGGATCTACAGAATTCATCATTGCGGTCAATTTTCTTCGGATATTCCGGTTTGCAGTCACATTGTAATTTTTTTTTTAATTTTCTGAATGAAATATTCAAATATTTGCATTAGCCGTCAAATTGTAAAATTTTCTTTTTGGCTAAGAAAGATTTTTGCAAAAGAACGGATGCATCAAAACTATAAACATTTTTTACTCGCCTAATTGCGAAGAAAAAACTTAAAGCTGCATTAAGTTTTCCAAGGAAAAAAAAATAAAACGGTGCTAATATAATTAATGATGTTTCTAATGAACAATGTTACATTTAGTTCAACGATAGCTCAAATGAATTAAGAAATAACAGTAATTTCCCAGCGACATGTAGAATGTGGGATCTAATATTAATATATGGTTACGTCATAAAAGACCGGGTCATTTGAACACAACTTTCAAAACGGTGAAATATAATAAATTAAACACAGAACTTCGTTGAATTTGTCATTTGTGACTTAGTAAGGGATACATAACACCATTTCAAATACATCTTGATCATGATTAATGACGGACAATTAATGCAATTTGTCAGGTTTCACCTTCGATTCATTGGGTTTTCCGTACATCCGTGCGCATGCTCCAAGCTAATAATAATTATCGTTAAACATTGACCAACATGTTAGAGGATTCCGTTTATTTACAGCTAAAAGAAATGAAATTTTAGAAAATGAATCTCACGAATCTCGGTTAAATAATTTCTATTTTAAAAAAAATATTTTTAGAAAAAAAAAATTCAGAAAATTAAAAAGCTTAATGCAGCTTTAACGAATTCCGGGGGCATGTCCGACATAGTTGAGTCTACCAACGACAATAAAAGTTATAAGAAGAAACAATATCCTTATTACGACATGACTAAGTCGTAGTTACGACTAATTTGTTTTGTATGTGGCACCTTTCGACTTTTGTACAAAACTAACCAAATTACTGCCAAAATGAAGCATTACAGATAGAAAATTGCTGAAACGATATTTACAAATTCTGACTAGCAAAATATTGAGTTTAGAGTTACGCCTCTTCCTACATGAAAATGTTTTTACCAGTTAAGTGTTCCTTTACTCTGGTTACCAGTCTATGTTGTTATGCTATTGATGCTATTTGGCGTGTATATTCATGTAAATATGCCATTCCTACACTAAGGGGTGCCAGTCTCTATGTTGTTATTTCTTTCCCGTACTTTGGCGTGTCAGTCTGTGTTGTTATTTCATTCCTGTACTTTGGCGTGTCAGTCTGTCTTGTTATTTCATTCCCGTACTTTGGCGTGTATCAGTTTGTGTTGTTATTTCATTCCTGTACTTTGGCGTGTAAGTCTGTGTTGTTATTTCATTCCTGTACTTTGACGTGTCAGTCTGTGTTGTTATTTCATTCCTATACTTTGACGTGTCAGTCTGTGTTGTTATTTCATTCCCGTACTTTGGCGTGTAAGTCTGTGTTGTTATTTCATTCCTATACTTTGGCGTGTCAGTCTATGTTGTTATTTCATTCCTGTACTTTGGCGTGTCAGTCTGTGTTGTTATTTCATTCCTGTACTTTGGCGTGTCAGTCTATGTTGTTATTTCATTCCTGTACTTTGGCGTGTCAGTCTATGTGTTATTATTTCATTCCTATACTTTAGCGTGTAAGTCTGTTGTTATTTCATTCCTGTTATTTGGCGTGTCAGTCTGTTGTTATTTCATTCCTGTTCTTTGGCATGTCAGTTTATGTAGTTTTTTCATTCCTGTACTTTGGCATGTCAGTCTATGTTGTTATTTCATTCCTGTATACTCTGGCGTGTCAGTCTGTGTTGTTATTTCATTCCGTACTTTGGCGTGTCAGTCTGTGTTGTTATTTCATTCCTGTACTTTGGCGTGTCAGTCTGTGTTGTTATTTCATTCCTGTACTTTGGCGTGTCTGTGTTGTTATTTCATTCCTGTATACTCTGGCGTGTCAGTCTGTGTTGTTATTCCATTCCGTACTTTGGCATGTCAGTCTATGTTGTTATTTCATTCCTGTATACTCTGGCGTGTCAGTCTGTTGTTATTTCATTCCTGTACTTTGGCGTGTCAGTCTATGTTGTTATTTCATTCCTGTACTTTGGCGTGTCAGTCTATGTTGTTATTTCATTCCTGTACTTTGACGTGTCAGTCTGTGTTGTTATTTCATTCCTATACTTTGACGTGTCAGTCTGTGTTGTTATTTCATTCCCGTACTTTGGCGTGTCAGTCTATGTTGTTATTTCATTCCTATACTTTGACGTGTCAGTCTGTGTTGTTATTTCATTCCCGTACTTTGACGCGTCAGTCTGTGTTGTTATTTCATTCCTATACTTTGACGTGTCAGTCTGTGTTGTTATTTCATTCCTATACTTTGACGTGTCAGTCTGTGTTGTTATTTCATTCCCGTACTTTGACGTGTCAGTCTGTGTTGTTATTTCATTCCTATACTTTGACGTGTCAGTCTGTGTTGTTATTTCATTCCTGTACTTTGACGTGTCAGTCTGTTGTTATTTCATTCCTATACTTTGACGTGTCAGTCTGTGTTGTTATTTCATTCCCGTACTTTGACGTGTCAGTCTGTGTTGTTATTTCATTCCTGTACTTTGACGTGTCAGTCTGTGTTGTTATTTCATTCCTATACTTTGACGTGTCAGTCTGTGTTGTTATTTCATTCCCGTACTTTAGCGTGTCAGTCTGTGTTGTTATTTCATTCCTATACTTTAGCGTGTCAGTCTATGTTGTTATTTCATTCCTGTACTTTGACGTGTCAGTCTGTGTTGTTATTTCATTCCTATACTTTGGCGTGTCAGTCTATGTTGTTATTTCATTCCTGTACTTTGGCGTGTCAGTCTGTGTTGTTATTTCATTCCTGTACTTTGGCGTGTCAGTCTGTGTTGTTATTTCATTCCTGTACTTTGGCGTGTCTGTGTTGTTATTTCATTCCTGTACTTTGGCGTGTCAGTCTGTGTTGTTATTTCATTCCTGTACTTTGGCGTGTCAGTCTATGTTGTCATTTCATTCCTGTAATTTGGCGTGTCAGTCTGTGTTGTTATTTTATTCCTATACTTTGGCGTGTCAGTCTATGTTGTTATTTCATTCCTGTACTTTGGCGTGTCAGTCTGTGTTGTTATTTCATTCCTGTACTTTGGCGTGTCAGTCTATGTTGTCATTTCATTCCTGTAATTTGGCGTGTCAGTCTGTGTTGTTATTTCATTCCTATACTTTGGCGTGTCAGTCTGTGTTGTTATTTCATTCCTGTACTTTGGCGTGTCAGTCTATGTTGTTATTTCATTCCTATACTTTAACGTGTAAGTCTGTTGTTATTTCATTCCTATACTTTAGCGTGTCAGTCTGTTGTTATTTCATTCCTGTTCTTTGGCATGTCAGTTAATGTTGTTTTTTCATTCCTGTACTTTGGCGTGTCAGTCTATGTTGTCATTTCATTCCTGTACTTTGGCGTGTCAGTCTGTGTTGTTATTTCATTCCTATACTTTGGCGAGTCAGTCTGTGTTGTTATTTCATTCCTATACTTCAGCGTGTCAGTCTGTTGTTATTTCATTCCTGTTCTTTGGCATGCCAGTTTATGTTGTAATTTCATTCCTGTACTTTGGCGTGTCAGTCTGTGTTGTTATTTCATTCCTGTACTTTGGCGTGTCAGTCTGTGTTGTTATTTCATTCCTGTACTTTGGCGTGTCAGTCTGTGTTGTTATTTCATTCCTGTACTTTGGCGTGTCAGTCTATGTTGTCATTTCATTCCTGTAATTTGGCGTGTCAGTCTGTGTTGTTATTTCATTCCTGTACTTTGGCGTGTCAGTCTGTGTTGTTATTTCATTCCTGTACTTTGGCGTGTCAGTCTATGTTGTTATTTCATTCCTGTACTTTGACGTGTCAGTCTGTGTTGTTATTTCATTCCTATACTTTGGCGTGTCAGTCTATGTTGTTATTTCATTCCTGTACTTTGGCGTGTCAGTCTGTGTTGTTATTTCATTCCTGTACTTTGGCGTGTGAGTCTATGTTGTTATTTCATTCCTGTACTTTGGCGTGTCAGTCTATGTGTTATTATTTCATTCCTATACTTTAGCGTGTAAGTCTGTTGTTATTTCATTCCTGTACTTTGGCGTGTCAGTCTGTTGTTATTTCATTCCTGTTCTTTGGCATGTCAGTTTATGTTGTTTTTTCATTCCTGTACTTTGGCATGTCAGTCTATGTTGTTATTTCATTCCTGTATACTCTGGCGTGTCAGTCTGTGTTGTTATTCCATTCCGTACTTTGGCGTGTCAGTCTGTGTTGTTATTTCATTCCTGTATACTCTGGCGTGTCAGTCTGTGTTGTTATTTCATTCCTGTACTTTGGCGTGTCAGTCTGTGTTGTTATTTCATTCCTGTACTTTGGCGTGTCAGTCTGTGTTGTTATTTCATTCCTGTACTTTGGCGTGTCAGTCTATGTTGTCATTTCATTCCTGTAATTTTGCGTGTCAGTCTGTGTTGTTATTTTATTCCTATACTTTGGCGTGTCAGTCTATGTTGTTATTTCATTCCTGTACTTTGGCGTGTCAGTCTGTGTTGTTATTTCATTCCTGTACTTTGGCGTGTCAGTCTGTGTTGTTATTTCATTCCTGTACTTTGGCGTGTCAGTCTATGTTGTTTTTTCATTCCTGTACTTTAGCGTGTCAGTCTGTGTTGTTATTTCATTCCCGTACTTTGGCGTGTAAGTCTGTGTTGTTATTTCATTCCTGTACTTTGGCGTGTCAGTCTGTTGTTATTTCATTCCTGTTCTTTGGCATGTCAGTTTATGTTGTTTTTTCATTCCTGTACTTTGGCGTGTCAGTCTGTGTTGTTATTTCATTCCTGTACTTTGGCGTGTGAGTCTATGTTGTTATTTCATTCCTGTACTTTGGCGTGTCAGTCTATGTGTTATTATTTCATTCCTATACTTTAGCGTGTAAGTCTGTTGTTATTTCATTCCTGTTCTTTGGCGTGTCAGTCTGTTGTTATTTCATTCCTGTTCTTTGGCATGTCAGTTTATGTTGTTTTTTCATTCCTGTACTTTGGCATGTCAGTCTATGTTGTTATTTCATTCCTGTATACTCTGGCGTGTCAGTCTGTGTTGTTATTTCATTCCGTACTTTGGCGTGTCAGTCTGTGTTGTTATTTCATTCCTGTACTTTGGCGTGTCAGTCTGTGTTGTTATTTCATTCCTGTACTTTGGCGTGTCTGTGTTGTTATTTCATTCCTGTACTTTGGCGTGTCAGTCTGTGTTGTTATTTCATTCCTGTACTTTGGCGTGTCAGTCTATGTTGTCATTTCATTCCTGTAATTTGGCGTGTCAGTCTGTGTTGTTATTTTATTCCTATACTTTGGCGTGTCAGTCTATGTTGTTATTTCATTCCTGTACTTTGGCGTGTCAGTCTGTGTTGTTATTTCATTCCTGTACTTTTGCGTGTCAGTCTGTGTTGTTATTTCATTCCTGTGCTTTGGCGTGTCAGTCTATGTTGTCATTTCATTCCTGTTATTTGGCGTGTCAGTCTGTGTTGTTATTTCATTCCTATACTTTGGCGTGTCAGTCTGTGTTGTTATTTCATTCCTGTACTTTGGCGTGTGAGTCTATGTTGTTATTTCATTCCTATACTTTAGCGTGTAAGTCTGTTGTTATTTCATTCCTATACTTTAGCGTGTCAGTCTGTTGTTATTTCATTCCTGTTCTTTGGCATGTCAGTTTATGTTGTTATTTCATTCCTGTACTTTGGCGTGTCTGTGTTGTTATTTCATTCCTGTACTTTGGCGTGTCAGTCTGTGTTGTTATTTCATTCCTGTACTTTGGCGTGTCAGTCTATGTTGTCATTTCATTCCTGTAATTTGGCGTGTCAGTCTGTGTTGTTATTTTATTCCTATACTTTAGCGTGTAAGTCTGTTGTTATTTCATTCCTGTTCTTTGGCGTGTCAGTCTGTTGTTATTTCATTCCTGTTCTTTGGCATGTCAGTTTATGTTGTTTTTTCATTCCTGTACTTTGGCATGTCAGTCTATGTTGTTATTTCATTCCTGTATACTCTGGCGTGTCAGTCTGTGTTGTTATTTCATTCCGTACTTTGGCGTGTCAGTCTGTGTTGTTATTTCATTCCTATACTTTGGCGAGTCAGTCTGTGTTGTTATTTCATTCCTGTACTTCAGCGTGTCAGTCTGTTGTTATTTCATTCCTGTTCTTTGGCATGCCAGTTTATGTTGTAATTTCATTCCTGTACTTTGGCGTGTCAGTCTGTGTTGTAATTTCATTCCTGTACTTTGGCGTGTCAGTCTGTGTTGTTATTTCATTCCTGTACTTTGGCGTGTCAGTCTGTGTTGTTATTTCATTCCTGTACTTTGGCGTGTCAGTCTATGTTGTCATTTCATTCCTGTAATTTGGCGTGTCAGTCTGTGTTGTTATTTCATTCCTGTACTTTGGCGTGTCAGTCTGTGTTGTTATTTCATTCCTGTACTTTGGCGTGTCAGTCTATGTTGTTATTTCATTCCTGTACTTTGACGTGTCAGTCTGTGTTGTTATTTCATTCCTATACTTTGGCGTGTCAGTCTATGTTGTTATTTCATTCCTGTACTTTGGCGTGTCAGTCTGTGTTGTTATTTCATTCCTGTACTTTGGCGTGTGAGTCTATGTTGTTATTTCATTCCTGTACTTTGGCGTGTCAGTCTATGTGTTATTATTTCATTCCTATACTTTAGCGTGTAAGTCTGTTGTTATTTCATTCCTGTACTTTGGCGTGTCAGTCTGTTGTTATTTCATTCCTGTTCTTTGGCATGTCAGTTTATGTTGTTTTTTCATTCCTGTACTTTGGCATGTCAGTCTATGTTGTTATTTCATTCCTGTATACTCTGGCGTGTCAGTCTGTGTTGTTATTCCATTCCGTACTTTGGCGTGTCAGTCTGTGTTGTTATTTCATTTCTGTATACTCTGGCGTGTCAGTCTGTGTTGTTATTTCATTCCTGTACTTTGGCGTGTCAGTCTGTGTTGTTATTTCTTTCCTGTACTTTGGCGTGTCAGTCTGTGTTGTTATTTCATTCCTGTACTTTGGCGTGTCAGTCTATGTTGTCATTTCATTCCTGTAATTTGGCGTGTCAGTCTGTGTTGTTATTTTATTCCTATACTTTGGCGTGTCAGTCTATGTTGTTATTTCATTCCTGTACTTTGGCGTGTCAGTCTGTGTTGTTATTTCATTCCTGTACTTTGGCGTGTCAGTCTATGTTGTTATTTCATTCCTGTACTTTGGCGTGTCAGTCTGTGTGTTATTATTTCATTCCTATACTTTAGCGTGTAAGTCTGTTGTTATTTCATTCCTGTACTTTGGCGTGTCAGTCTGTTGTTATTTCATTCCTGTTCTTTGGCATGTCAGTTTATGTTGTTTTTTCATTCCTGTACTTTGGCGTGTCAGTTTGTGTTGTTATTTCATTCCTGTACTTTGGCGTGTGAGTCTATGTTGTTATTTCATTCCTGTACTTTGGCGTGTAAGTCTATGTGTTATTATTTCATTCCTATACTTTAGCGTGTAAGTCTGTTGTTATTTCATTCCTGTTCTTTCGCGTGTCAGTCTGTTGTTATTTCATTCCTGTTCTTTGGCATGTCAGTTTATGTTGTTTTTTCATTCCTGTACTTTGGCATGTCAGTCTATGTTGTTATTTCATTCTTGTATACTCTGGCGTGTCAGTCTGTGTTGTTATTTCATTCCGTACTTTGGCGTGTCAGTCTGTGTTGTTATTTCATTCCTGTACTTTGGCGTGTCTGTGTTGTTATTTCATTCCTGTACTTTGGCGTGTCAGTCTGTGTTGTTATTTCATTCCTGTACTTTTGCGTGTCAGTCTATGTTGTCATTTCATTCCTGTAATTTGGCGTGTCAGTCTGTGTTGTTATTTTATTCCTATACTTTGGCGTGTCAGTCTATGTTGTTATTTCATTCCTGTACTTTGGCGTGTCAGTCTGTGTTGTTATTTCATTCCTGTACTTTGGCGTGTCAGTCTGTGTTGTTATTTCATTCCTGTGCTTTGGCGTGTCAGTCTATGTTGTCATTTCATTCCTGTAATTTGGCGTGTCAGTCTGTGTTGTTATTTCATTCCTATACTTTGGAGTGTCAGTCTGTGTTGTTATTTCATTCCTGTACTTTGGCGTGTCAGTCTATGTTGTTATTTCATTCCTATACTTTAGCGTGTAAGTCTGTTGTTATTTCATTCCTATACTTTAGCGTGTCAGTCTGTTGTTATTTTATTCCTGTTCTTTGGCATGTCAGTTTATGTTGTTTTTTTCATTCCTGTACTTTGGCGTGTCAGTCTATGTTGTCATTTCATTCCTGTAATTTGGCGTGTCAGTCTGTGTTGTTATTTCATTCCTATACTTTGGCGAGTCAGGCTGTGTTGTTATTTCATTCCTATACTTTAGCGTGTCAGTCTGTTGTTATTTCATTCCTGTTCTTTGGCATGTCAGTTTATGTTGTAATTTCATTCCTGTACTTTGGCGTGTCAGTCTGTGTTGTTATTTCATTCCTGTACTTTGGCGTGTCAGTCTGTGTTGTTATTTCATTCCTGTACTTTGGCGTGTCAGTCTATGTTGTTATTTCATTCCTGTATACTCTGGTGTGTCAGTCTGTGTTGTTATTCCATTCCGTACTTTGGCGTGTCAGTCTGTGTTGTTATTTCATTTCTGTATACTCTGGCGTGTCAGTCTGTGTTGTTATTTCATTCCTGTACTTTGGCGTGTCAGTCTGTGTTGTTATTTCATTCCTGTACTTTGGCGTGTCAGTCTGTGTTGTTATTTCATTCCTGTACTTTGGCGTGTCAGTCTATGTTGTCATTTCATTCCTGTAATTTGGCGTGTCAGTCTGTGTTGTTATTTTATTCCTATACTTTGGCGTGTCAGTCTATGTTGTCATTTCATTCCTGTAATTTGGCGTGTCAGTCTGTGTTGTTATTTCATTCCTATACTTTGGCGTGTCAGTCTATGTTGTTATTTCATTCCTGTACTTTGGCGTGTCAGTCTGTGTTGTTATTTCATTCCTGTACTTTGGCGTGTCAGTCTGTGTTGTTATTTCATTCCTGTACTTTGGCGTGTCAGTCTATGTTGTCATTTCATTCCTGTAATTTGGCGTGTCAGTCTGTGTTGTATTTCATTCCTGTACTTTGGGCGTGTCAGTCTGTGTTGTTATTTCATTCCTGTACTTTGGCGTGTGAGTCTATGTTGTTATTTCATTCCTGTACTTTGGCGTGTCAGTCTATGTGTTATTATTCATTCCTATACTTTAGCGTGGTAAGTCTGTTGTTATTTCATCCTGTACTTTGGCGTGTCAGTCTGTTGTTATTTCATTCCTGTTCTTTGGCATGTCAGTTTATGTTGTTTTTTCATTCCTGTACTTTGGCATGTCAGTCTATGTTGTTATTTCATTCCTGTATACTCTGGCGTGTCAGTCTGTGTTGTTATTCCATTCCGTACTTTGGCGTGTCAGTCTGTGTTGTTATTTTCATTTCTGTATTACTCTGGCGTGTCAGTCTGTGTTGTTATTTCATTCCGTACTTTGGCGTGTCAGTCTGTGTTGTTATTTCTTTCCTGTACTTTGGCGTGTCAGTCTGTGTTGTTATTTCATTCCTGTACTTTGGCGTGTCAGTCTATGTTGTCATTTCATTCCTGTTAATTTGGCGTGTCCGTCTGTGTTGTTATTTTATTCCTATACTTTGGCGTGTCAGTCTATGTTGTTATTTCATTCCTGTACTTTGGCGTGTCAGTCTGTGTTGTTATTTCATTCCTGTACTTTGGCGTGTCAGTCTATGTTGTTATTTCATTCCTGTACTTTGGCGTGTCAGTCTGTGTGTTATATTTCATTCCTATACTTTAGCGTGTAAGTCTGTTGTTATTTCATTCCTGTACTTTGGCGTGTCAGTCTGTTGTTATTTCATTCCTGTTCTTTGGCATGTCAGTTATGTTGTTTTTTCATTCCTGTACTTTGGCGTGTCAGTTTGTGTTGTTATTTCATTCCTGTACTTTGGCGTGTGAGTCTATGTTGTTATTTCATTTCCTGTACTTTGGCGTGTAAGTCTATGTGTTATTATTTCATTCCTATACTTTAGCGTGTAAGTCTGTTGTTATTTCATTCCTGTTCTTTGGCGTGTCAGTCTGTTGTTATTTCATTCCTGTTCTTTGGCATGTCAGTTTATGTTGTTTTTTTCATTCCTGTACTTTGGCATGTCAGTCTATGTTGTTATTTCATTCTTGTATACTCTGGCGTGTCAGTCTGTGTTGTTATTTCATTCCGTTACTTTGGCGTGTCAGTCTGTGTTGTTATTTCATTCCTGTACTTTGGCGTGTCAGTCTGTGTTGTTATTTCATTCCTGTACTTTGGCGTGTCTGTGTTGTTATTTCATTCCTGTACTTTGGCGTGTCAGTCTGTGTTGTTATTTCATTCCTGTACTTTTGCGTGTCAGTCTATGTTGTCATTTCATTCCTGTAATTTGGCGTGTCAGTCTGTGTTGTATTTTATTCCTATACTTTGGCGTGTCAGTCTATGTTTGTTATTTCATTCCTGTACTTTGGCGTGTCAGTCTGTGTTGTTATTTCATTCCTGTACTTTGGCGTGTCAGTCTGTGTTGTTATTTCATTCCTGTGCTTTGGCGTGTCAGTCTATGTTGTCATTTCATTCCTGTAATTTGGCGTGTCAGTCTGTGTTGTTATTTCATTTCCTATACTTTGGCGTGTCAGTCTGTGTTGTTATTTCATTCCTGTACTTTGGCGTGTGAGTCTATGTTGTTATTTCATTCCTATACTTTAGCGTGTAAGTCTGTTGTTATTTCATTCCTATACTTTAGCGTGTCAGTCTGTTGTATTTCATTCCTGTTCTTTGGCATGTCAGTTTATGTTGTTTTTTCATTCCTGTACTTTTGCGTGTCAGTCTATGTTGTCATTTCATTCCTGTAATTTGGCGTGTCAGTCTGTGTTGTTATTTCATTCCTATACTTTGGCGAGTCAGGCTGTGTTGTTATTTCATTCCTATACTTTAGCGTGTCAGTCTGTTGTTATTTCATTCCTGTTCTTTCTGGCATGTCAGTTTATGTTGTAATTTCATTCCTGTACTTTGGCGTGTCAGTCTGTGTTGTTATTTCATTCCTGTACTTTGGCGTGTCAGTCTGTGTTGTTATTTCATTCCTGTTACTCTTGGCGTGTCAGTCTGTGTTGTTATTTCATTCCTGTACTTTGGCGTGTCAGTCTATGTTGTCATTTCATTCCTGTAATTTGGCGTGTCAGTCTGTGTTGTTATTTCATTCCTGTACTTTGGCGTGTCAGTCTGTGTTGTTATTTCATTCCTGTACTTTGGCGTGTCAGTACTATGTTGTTTATTTCATTCCTGTACTTTGACGTGTCAGTCTGTGTTGTTATTTCATCCTATACTTTGGCCGTGTCAGTCTATGTTGTTATTTATTCCTGTACTTTGGCGTGTCAGTCTGTGTTATTATTTCATTTCCTATACTTTAGCGTGTAAGTCTGTTGTTATTTCATTCCTGTACTTTGGCGTGTCAGTCTGTTGTTATTTCATTCCTGTTCTTTGGCATGTCAGTTTATGTTGTTTTTTTCATTCCTGTACTTTGGCATGTCAGTCTATGTTGTTATTTCAATCCTGTAACCTCTGGCGTGTCAGTCTGTGTTGTTATTTCATTCCTGTCTTTGGCATGTCAGTTTATGTTGTTTTTTTCATTCCTGTACTTTGGCATGTCAGTCTATGTTGTTATTTCATTCCTGTATACTCTGGCGTGTCAGTCTGTGTTGTAATTTCATTCCTGTACCTTTGGCGTGTCAGTCTGTGTTGTTATTTCATTCCTGTACTTTGGCCGTGTCAGTCTGTGTTGTTATTTCATTCCTGTACTTTGGCGTGTCAGTCTGTGTTGTTATTTCATTCCTGTACTTTGGCGTGTCAGTCTATGTTGTCATTTCATTCCTGTAAGTTTGGCGTGTTCAGTCTGTGTTGTTATTTTATTCCTATACTTTGGCGTGTGTCAGTCTATGTTGTTATTTCATTCCTGTACTTTGGCGTGTCAGTCTGTGTTGTTATTTCATTCCTGTACTTTGGCGTGTCAGTCTATGTTGTCATTTCATTCCTGTAATTTTGGCGTGTCAGTCTATGTGTTATTTCATTCCTATACTTTGGCGAGTCAGTCTGTGTTGTTATTTCATTCCTGTACTTTGGCGTGTCAGTCTATGTGTTATTATTTCATTCCTATACTTTAGCGTGTAAGTCTGTTGTTATTTCATTCCTGTACTTTGGCGTGTCAGTCTGTTGTTATTTCATTCCTGTTCTTTGGCATGTCAGTTTATGTTGTTTTTTCATTCCTGTACTTGGCATGTCAGTCTATGTTGTTATTTCATTCCTGATACTCTGGTGTGTCAGTCTGTGTTTGTTATTCCATTCCGTAACTTTGGCGTGTCAGTCTGTGTTGTTATTGCATTTCTGTATACTCTGGAGTGTCAGTCTGTGTTGTTATTTCATTCCTGTACTTTGGCGTGTCAGTCTGTGTTGTTATTTCATTCCTGTACTTTGGCGTGTCAGTCTGTGTTGTTATTTCATTCCTGTACTTTGGCGTGTCAGTCCTATGTTGTCATTTCATTCTGAATGTGGCGTGTTCTACGTGTAGTCTGTGTTGTTATTTTATTCCTATACTTTGGCGTGTCAGTCTATGTTGTTATTTTCATTCCTGTTACTTTGGCGTGTCAGTCTGTGTTGTTATTTCATTCCTGTACTTTGGCGTGTTCAGTCTATGTTGTTATTCATTCCTGTACTTTGGGTGTCAGTCTGTGTGTTATTATTTCATTCCTATACTTTAGCGTGTAACGTCTGTTGTTATTTCATTCCTGTACTTTGGCGTGTCAGTTGTTGTTATTTCATTCCTGTTCTTTGGCATGTCAGTTTATGTTGTTTTTTTCATTCCTGTACTTTGGCGTGTCAGTCTGTGTTGTTTTTCATTCCTGTACTTTGGCGTGTGAGTCATGTTGTTATTTCATTCCTGTACTTTGGCGTGTCAGTCTATGTTATTATTTCATTCCTATACTTTAGCGTGTAAGTCTGTTGTTATTCATTCCTGTTCTTTGGCGTGTCGTCTGTTGTTATTTCTTCCTGTTCTTTGGCATGTCAGTTTATGTTGTTTTTTCATTCCTGTACTTTGGCATGTCAGTTTATGTTGTTATTTCATTCTTGTATACTCTGGCGTGTCAGTCTGTGTTGTTATTCATTCCGTACTTTGGCGTGTCAGTCTGTGTTGTTATTTCATTCCTGTACTTTGGCGTGTCAGTCTGTGTTGTTATTTCATTCCTGTACTTTGGCGTGTCTGTGTTGTTATTCTCTGTACTTTGGCGTGTCAGTCTGTGTTGTTATTTCATTCCTGTACTTTGCGTGTCAGTCTATGTTGTCATTTCATTCCTGTAATTTGGCGTGTCAGTCTGTGTTGTATTTTATTCCTATACCGTTTGGCGTGTCAGTCCTATGTTGTTATTTCATTCCTGTACTTTGGCGTGTCAGTCTGTGTTGTTATTTCATTCTGTACTTTGGCGTGTCAGTCTGTGTTGTTATTTCATTCCTGTGCTTTGGCGTGTCAGTCTATGTTGTCATTCCTGTAATTTGGATTTGTGCGTGTAGTCTGTGTTGTTATTTCATTCCTATACTTTGGCGTGTCAGTCTGTGTTGTTATTCATTCCTGTACTTTGGCGTGTTGAGTCTATGTGTTATTTACACTGATAGCGTGTAAGTCTGTTGTTATTTCATTCCTATACTTTAGCGTGCAGTCTGTTGTTATTTCATTCCTGTTCTTTGGCATGTCATTTAGTTGTTTTTTTCATTCCTGTACTTTGGCGTGTCAGTCTATGTTGTCATTTCATTCCTGTAATTTGGCGTGTCAGTCTGTGTTGTTATTTCATTCCTATACTTTCGCGAGTCAGGCTGTGTTGTTATTTCATTCCTATACTTTAGCGTGTCGTCTGTTGTTATTTCATTCCTGTTCTTTGGCATGTCATTTATGTTGTAATTTCATCCTGTACTTTGGCGTGTCAGTCTGTGTTGTTATTTCATTCCTGTACTTTGGCGTGTCAGTCTGTGTTGTTATTTCATTCCTGTACTTTTTGTGTGTCAGTCTGTGTTGTTTATTTCATTCCTGTACTTTGGGCGTGTCAGTCTATGTGTCATTTCATTCCTGTAATTTGGCGTGTCAGTCTGTGTTGTATTTCATTCCTGTACTTTGGCGTGTCAGTCTGTGTTGTTATTTTCATTCCTGTACTTTGGCGTGTCAGTCTATGTTGTTATTTCATTCCTGTACTTTGACGTGTCAGTCTGTGTTTGTTATTTCATTCCTATACTTTGGCGTGTCAGTCTATGTTGTTGTTTCATTCCTGTACTTTGGCGTGTCAGTCTGTGTTATTATCATTCCTATACTTTAGCGTGTAAGTCTGTTGTTATTTCATTCCTGTACTTTGGCGTGTCAGTCTGTTGTTATTTCATTCCTGTTCTTTGGCATTCAGTTTATGTTGTTTTTTCATTCCTGTACTTTGGCATGGTCAGTCTATGTTGTTATTTCATTCCTGTATACTCTGGCGTGTCAGTCTGTGTTGTTATTTCATTCCTGTTCTTTGGCATGTCAGTTTATGTGTTTTTCATTCCTGTACTTTGGCATGTCCAGTCTATGTTGTTATTTCATTCCTGTATACTCTGGCGTGTCAGTCTGGTTGTAATTTCATTCCTGTACTTTGCGTGTCAGTCTGTGTTGTTATTTCATTCCTGTACTTGGCGTGTCGTCTGTTTGTTATTTCATTCCTGTACTTTGGCGCGTGTCAGTCTGTGTTGTTATTTCATTCCTGTACTTGGCGTGTCAGTCTATGTTGTCATTTCATTCCTGTAATTTGGCGTGTCAGTCTGTTGTTTTATTTATTCCTATACTTTGGCGTGTCAGTCTATGTTGTTATCATTCCTGTACTTTGGCGTGTCAGTCTGTGTTGTTATTTCATTCCTGTACTTTGGCGTGTCAGTCTATGTTGTCATTTCATTCCGTAATTTTGGGTGTCGTGTCAGTCTATGTTGTTATTTCATTCCTATACTTTGGCGAGTCAGTCTGTGTTTGTTATTTCATTCCGTACTTTGGCGTGTCATTCCTATGTTGTTATTTCATCCTGTACTTTGGCGTGTCAGTCTGTGTGTTATTATTTCATTCCTATACTTTAGCGTGTAAGTCTGTTGTTATTTCATTCCTGTACTTTGGCGTGTCAGTCTGTTGTTATTTCATTCCTGTTCTTGGCATGTCAGTTTTATGTTGTTTTTTCATTCCTGTACTTTGGCGTGTCAGTTTATGTTGTTTTTCATTCCTGTACTTTGGCATGTCAGTTTGTATTGTTATTTCTTACTGTACTTAGCGTGTGTCTGTTGTTATTTCATTCCTGTACTTGGCGTGTCAGTCTGTGTTGTTATTTCATTCCTATACTTTGGCGTGTCGTCTATGTTGTTATTTCATTCCTTACTTTGGCGTGTCAGAATGTGTCGTTATTTCATTCCTGTACTTTGGCGTGTCAGTCTTGTTTGTTATTCATTCCTGTACTTTGGCGTGTCAGTCTATGTGTTATTATTTCATTCCTATACTTTAGCGTGTAAGTCTGTTGTTATTTCATTCCTGTTCTTTGGCGGTCTCAGTCTGTTGTTATTTCATTCCTGTTCTTTGCATGTCAGTTTAAGTTGTTTTTTCATTCCTGAACTTTGGCATGTCAGTCTAGTTGTTTCATTCCTGTATACTTGGCTTGTCAGTCTGTGTTGTTTTTTTCATTCCTCTACTTTGGCGTGTCAGTTTATGTTGTTTTTCATTCCTGTACTTTGATGTGTCAGTCTGTGTTTTTCATTACTGTACTTTAGCGTGTCAGTCTGTGTTGTTATATCATTCCTGTACTTTGGCATGTCAGTTATGTTTTTTTTTCATTCCTGTACTTTGGCGTGTCAGTTTTATGTTGTTTTTCATTCCTGTACTTTGATGTGTCAGTCTGGTTGTTATTTCATTCCTGTACTTTGGCGTGTCAGTATATGTTGTCATTTCATTCCTGTAATTTGGCGTGTCAGTCTCTGTTGTTAAATCATTCCTGTACTTTGGCATGTCAGTTTAGTGTTTTTCATTCCTGTACTTTGGCTGTCAGTCCGTGTTGTATTCATTTCTACTGTACTTTAGCGTGTGTCTGTTGTTATTTCTTTCCTGTACTTGTGCGGTCAGTTTATGTTGTTTCTTTCATTCCTGTACTTTGGCGTGTCAGTCCTGTGTTGTTATTTCCTTACTGTACTTAGCGTGTCAGTCTGTGTTGTTAAACAGTCCTGTACTTTGGCGTGTCAGT